>UCOL01003415.1:0-19088 GCA_900474335.1 Ormyrus nitidulus | reverse complement strand
GGTCACAAGAGGAAATCCGCTAGGACAAATATTGAGAAGAATTTCCTCTTCTAACAAGCGGATTCCTTTTGTAATAAGAGGATCGTTTTTTCAGTGCAGTGCGGTATTCGTTTTTAGGAAACGCAATTCATTTCCAAAAGGTGTACCGCAACGACCGAAAACAGAAGAAATTTATTTTGGCCATTGAGAAAGTAAATAATTGTAGGAAATAAAATTTGATTTATTTTTCAAAGAATTTTTTTCAAATTTCAATGCCGCTATTACAGTTAATTGTTAAATAATGCGAAACTTTTGCTTCGCGCGAAATGCGCTACACATTGTTTGCAAACGTATTACAGTTATAAACTAGTATAATGTAATGCAACATTAGCAAAATTAAACTTTCATTAAGCTGCTCTGCAGGGCTAAGTTTGCTTCTCGGCAGCCTTCTGTTTCTGAAGATAAACCACTTACTCCAGCAGTGAATAAATAAGTAAGGCGACCTATCCCGTTTTATAAAATAATTCACGCGGCATCGTCCAGAGCTCAAATTTTCCAAGCCCTCTTTCGCCTCCACCGGAGCAAATAGCTATATTTCTTCAATTTTGAAAATCCCGCACGCCGCCGCGAATAATCCACCTCCAAAAATCCGCCTCACGTAGGCGCGAAAACTCTCAGGCCTGCCCTCCTCTACATTTGCATAACCCAGATGCGCTACGTACGGCGAGTGTATATATATATATGTGTGTACATCACCCATCGCTGCAAGGTGGTAGCGAAAATCCGCGCGGGTGCAAGAGGAAAGAGAGAGAACACGCGCGTCAACTCGTCGATATACAAAGCTCCCGGGGCGTTCCGTCGGAAAAGCCTCGGCTCGCCGGAATTTGCATTCGGCGTCGCGCGGGAACCGCGCGCTGACAAACGCGATTTGCCGCTTTGATTTATCGATTTTTGCGAGAGGCGCGCGCGCGCCGATGAATTTTTAACCGGCAGCCTGTGCGCACCTCGAGCGCTGCTTCTTTTTCGGTAAATATGGGAGCAAATGGGGAGCTGTAAGTGCCGAGAGAGCGAAGGGAGTCGAAATAACTGGGGAATGCGATTCGATTGACCTTCGCCGAGTAGAACGAATGAAATTTGGTATTCATCGAATGGAGCTCGGATGCGGGAGCTTTTTAGATTTAGTTAAAGTCGATCGATGTTTATAGCCTTTCATTTGCTAAATTTGTTTGTGGAGTGAAATTCGGGCCAGTGGATGCTTTTTCGCGAGTTTTTGTCGAGAAACTAAATAAAGAATTTAATTTAACTAATATAATATATAAGTGACAACCTTTTAAAGGTAATTTACAATTATATTATTTTTTTGTTTTAGGTATGTGCTATATAATTTCGTCTCTCGTGATGCAGTAGAGCGTAAGTAAATCAAAGAGTGAAAATTTCCATCGCTTTTATTAATATTTCCCCTTTTTATCAGAATAATTAAATAACGAAAATTTATATAAAAGTAATTTGTATAAAAGTTCCTTTGTGAAAAACTAGTTACTGCACTCCAAAAAGTGTTTTAGATGAAAATTTCATAAATATTCTAAAGAGGCTTTTGTGCATTCTAATTTTTAAAAATATGTTAAAAATTACAAAAATTATCAAAGAATTTAATACCCAGAAATGCTCCTTTCTTCCTCGCTTTAAAAATTTCAATTTAAACCCTCATTATTTATAAACCTCCGCCTCTCCGCATTACAGCCATTAAAAGCGGACCGAAAACACTAATAAGCAGCAGTTAGTACGCGGAATCCCGGTAAATCAAAAGCCAAAAGGTGCCTGCCTCGGACTCGAATCCTCTTTTCGTCCAGTTAGCTCATACATGGCCAAATTGCAATAAACCATTTGGGCTTCTTATTCGTCGCTGCTCATTAAAATTCCGAGCTTTGCCATTGAAGCGAGGCGGCTGCCGCGTTTACGAAGTACGTGTAATTAGTGAACAAGTCCTCGTCAACGCAGGCCGACGGCTCCTCTGACGGCTTTGTGGAGTTTCACGTTCTGGGCATTTGTTCCGAAAATTTGCGCGTGTACGTGCGTGCGCCTGAAAGTTGCTGCGGGACGAATAAAGCTTTATTCGCCAGAGAGTTTAAAATATTTCGTTTGCGAGAGGACGTGTGAGGGATATGCTTCGCGCTGTAATTGCAATGCGGTCTTATTACTTTGAAAAATTCTTGGGACGCCAGGCTTGCTGGACTGAATTCGGTTGTTTGCAAAGGGAATGGTTTCAATTGTAATTTGTCATGTTGTTCTTAAATGATGCTACATTGGAGAATAGTTTGAAAGACTTTTGAGAAATTTTAGTATTGTAGAATGTGAATTTATCGGTCAGAGTGAAATATAACTAGCAAACATGAATATTTAACATTACTCATCTTTTTATGTTACATATAATGCAACAATATTGATCCTTGTCTGTTATTAACCCGAGAAGCCAGATTTAATGATACTTTAAACTTTGAAATATATTTTGCTGCATCATTCAGTTAATATATAGGTATATAGGAAGCATATATAAATGTAAATAAAGATATATTTATGCAGAAATAAAGTGGATGGTGATGATGATAGTTGGTTTAAATATAATACCTTATTGATCCCGATAGCCCCCGACGTTTCCTCTAAACTCAATAAATCAAAAAAGACCCAAAAAAGCCATTTTCCACAGTTCATAAAAATCAAATTCATTTATTCAATAACAAGTTTTTCAGCCAATTTACACCCCTGCAATAAAATGAGGCACACCCGCCAATTCCAAAGCGCAAAAAAAATCTCCCAGCCTCCGATATAAAACCAGCCGACCCGAAGCGACGAATATCTAGCCTTATAAAAATAACGATAACCACGAGGGACAGAGGCGCGCCAAAGCCCGGCGAGAGGAGTAAGGTCGGGATAAATTTTTTAACGGGCTATCTCTTAAACCGTTCTCAAGGTTATCCCGGACTGTTCCCGCGACGCCGGGGAGAGCTTCTCCATTATGCGACTTCCCGGGCGCTTATCGGGGGGAGACCGCGACGCGCCTCTGGGAATACGAGCGGCGTGTGCCGGGAAGTGAGAGAGAGTTAGAGTATAGCCTCGCAGGTAACTTGAGAAATCTCAGCTGGTGCGATTCGCGGGCTAATAAATTTATCACGTGTACGCGGAGCTTCGATCGGAGAGCCGAGGATTTCGTGGCTGGAATTCGTAGATTTGCGTGGAGGTGGATGGATTCCGGAGGCTCCGTCGCGCTGACAGACACACTTTTTCTTACGTCTTTTTTGCTGTTTCTTCGGAGCACGATTTTTCGGGGGAAATTAATATTTTAGCGGTGTAAAGGTTGTTTTAGGGATTTTTGTACAATGCTGCTGGATCGTGATTTCGTTAATCAATGTAATAATGAAAACTGGTTCGATTATATGCTCACTCCGCATCTGCAATATTGATTACAATGGACTAAATAATTCAAAAGCCAATACTTAAGCACGTGACTGTTGAAAGCTAACATTTTCACGGTCTCGCTGGATAATAATAAATTGATTGCTTTACTCTCTAATTAAATGAATTGATACATATTCAAAATAGAACAGAAGCTCGTTCGAGTATAATACATCTAAAAATATCGACGAAGTCGGAAACTCATTTCGCTATTTATATATTATTTGACACTTGTATTCTGTATTATTGTTATACGAAAAGTGTGATTCGATTCAGCGATGCGTACAAATAAGCTGACGTCAGGAATAACGTCAAAATAATAGGATATTTAGTGGGCTGATGATCAGCCATAAATTCTGACACGTGCTTATTATAACCCATTGATCGCAATAATTATGCGATCGTAGAATGCAATCGACGCGTTCAAATTATAAAATCAAAATGCAAAACCAACCGTTATACTTCATCAACGTGTTTTAAATATGCGCGGACTGCTTAGAAAAAGCACCTCCAGAATAACAAAATCCGCATAAGAATCGCGCATTCAACAAGTCCCTGCAAAAGGAACTGTATCTCTCCTCGGTCCACTACGCAATTCCGACTCACGTAATTACGGCGAGTGGGTCAAAATAAATACATCCGAAATCGAGAAGGAACGCTCCTCCGCCCGCAAAGCAGCGCCAGCTCTCATCGCCCCCCGCGCTAATCAACTAAAAGCGCGGATCGTTCACCTTTTTCATGCAATTCCGCAAGTTCAGCGGCGCGCAATCCCTCTCCCGCCAATCAACCTAAAAGCGCGCGCGAGCAAGCGAGCGAGCGAGCCGCCGCCGCTCTCGCGACTTACGCGCGGCGCGTCCCTCGCAGCATCCCTCGAAAGTTACGCCGCGATAAGCGGCCGGGCATTCGCTTCATTAGCCGCACACGCACGGCAATTTCGAGGGATGTATGCACATACGTGTACGTTGGCTGCCGCCGCCGCTGCCGATGAAGCGCGAGTTCTCTCTGTCGATTGCCGGCAGACGCGTTTGAACTTTGTGTGCGAGCTCGTGGTTTCATCTGCATAACGTGGGGAGGGCCAGGCCAAGTTTGCCGGAGAGCCGCTTCGAGCCTTGATTAATCTTCGCTGCGAGCGCGAAGGGTTAATTGAAGATGCAGCCGGAGCGGACGCGGACAAGCTTGCTTTTCTCCGCGGGAATTAGAAATTTTGATTTGTTCCATCGTGCATTTTGGCCTCTCGGCGCTGCCGCCGGTTTTTGTTTGGATTGAATTATCAATGCGCGGAGCTGAGATTTCGAAGGGGCTTCGGGGATAAAATTGCGGAGTTGTTCCTCGTAATTTCTGGGGTATGCATTTCGTTTGAAACTATTTTTCGCGCGGTTATGGTTTTAATTACGAGGGCCGAGATTCGAAAGTTATTACTGTTTGGAAACTTTTTTGTATGCGTAAATTTTAAAGCTGGAATTCTATTTTTTTTTTACGGTTTTCGTCGCACTGAATAAAGTTTTGAAACAACTGGGCATAATTTTGCTAAGTAAAACGTGGCGGAAAATATTAGCCCATTTCATTTCTTTTCTTTTAACTAAACTTGCAAGATAGGAAATACTCTAACGTCAAACATTAAACTCAAAAAGATTTTTCGAAATCCAACAGAATCTTAGTTTTTTTAACCGTATAATCGTATAAATCACACTTTTATTTTCCGAGTAGTACGTATATTATATTAGAAGAAGTCTCCTGTCCTTTTTCCGCAATTCCACTGTCCAAGGTCGACTTTTTACGGCTCCAACACGCCGTGCAGCGCAATAATTCACACTTAATGCGAAAATTATCCCCAGGACGCTAAATCATTTGCAGAATAATACCCACGCATATTCTCCTAATAGCTTTTAAATCTAATTTCCATCGCGCAAAAATAGACACCTTATATAACCAATCATCCGAGTGTGTCGCAGGCGACGATGCACTTTGTATTACTTTAGGCGCCGATGCCCCGCTGAATTTCGTCTGCAATTCAATTTCCAGGCCAGTTAATAAAAGCAGTTTATTACCACCGCCCCGTCTCCTACATCCTTCTAAGCTGCTTACGGGTGCGGCACAGGGCTTTCGAAGGCAAACAATAATTTCGTTCGCGCGGTAGGACGCGGCCGGGGACTTTTACGCGATATTATCCCGGGCCCGGCGTTCGCGCGCGCGCACATCCAAATCGAATTTCAACTTTTCCTCGGCGTGCCATCAAAACTCGCCGAGATTTTTGCAGTCCCGCGGTCTAGCACTTCGGCCTCCTCCGCGACTCGGGTGCTTCTCCACGGTGGCAGCGGCGCGTGATTAATGCGACGTCGTTTGCGCCGCGAGAGAGGAGAGAGAAGGCGACGCTCGAGAGGGATGAAAAATAGCGGCTAAGAGAAAGGTGTTTCGCCCACGCAAGAATCCATAGTCGATATCTGCATGGAGGAGGAGAGGAGAGAGCTTTAACTCGGTGATGGATGAACCGTCCCTACACTCGACCCGAGCCTTATCCTCGGGGCTGAACATCGGTTTTGCATCAGGACGATCGCACTTATGAAGTGCCTGAATTTTGTTCGACGAGCACGTAGGGCGGCGTTAGCCTCGATTTATGCGGCGGTAAGTGCAATGTTTTTTTCTTTTTTTTTTCTTATTGGAAATGCTCGTTATTCGTTGGAAATTATTTTTGGGATGTGATAGCAGCGGGTCAGATTTTATCGGGATGTTCATTAAGAAATCAAATGAATCAGCAGCTTTTTCACAGTCTACAATATCATTTGAATTTTAAATACAACCGCGCGGAAATAGGATGCAATAACGTATTACGTTGAATAATGATTAATCATTTTATTCGAATGGACAAATGGGTGGCATTTGCGCATATTACATCCATCATTGTTGATTAAAATGAATTGGCGCAACCTCGGTTGAACAGTCAGAGTCGTTACCAGCTTAATGCATTCTTTTAATCTCGTCATCCAAATACATTATCAAGCACAATTTTATCACGTGATGTACTTCGGCACTTCGCTTCTCCATCGCAAAAGCTCCGAGCGGACCTTTAATTTCATCGCACTCCACTCACGTAAAATCACTTTAGCCGCGCGACCGCAAGATTTCCCCGAGCGACATTTATGTATGATCCCCGCTATCCGCTGATATTTTATTCAGCCCTGGCGAAACGTCGAAAGTCGGCCGGTATGTAAAGCGGCGCGCGCCTCGCTTTCGTTACTGCACGCCGCTTCGATTTCCAGGGCTCGAAGATGCATGAACCCCCCCGGGGGGGGGGGGGGGGGCTGCTCCTAAACCCGAAATGGAAATCATAAGTTAGAAACGTTATACCTGCGGGGGCTATGAGGCGAGCCGCGGCCAGTAGCCGAAGCCGAAGAGGAGATTATTTACGGGGCTCGTTTCCTTTCGAGGGGAGGCCATTTTTCAGCGCCGCCGTTCTCGCGATGCGAGCGAAGATTTCGCTCGACCTCGAGTATTCCTGCAGGATGGGAAGGGCGAATGCACCACTGGGGGAGGGAGGTCATATTGTGGAGGAGGTTATTATAGCTGTGGGTGAAAACAATTAAAATGTAGACGGAACTTTGATAGGCGATGGGCAGGACATAAAAGAAAATTTAACTTTTCGAAGCATTGCAACATTTGTTTTATTCATTTCAATTAGTTTGAATAAATACTCGCCAGTTCATTCATTGCAATATGGGTTAACTGTAGCAATAAAACTATAGAATCATGACTTTTTTGGCTATTCACTCTCCTCTTAATGACAATAATTGAATATAAAGAACGGGTGATTAATCTTTACGTAAAGGGGAAGTTACATAATGGGCTGAAATTCATTATTCATTTCGTTGAAATTTAATTTATCATTTCAATTTAATTGCAGGGAGATTTCGTTATCTACGACTTTCAGTCCAATCACCGTATTACATTTGCACATTAGACATCTGGAAATGAGAAGGTAATTAAAGAACATACAGAAAGTCAAAATTTTAATTAAAGATTTTTAATTAAGGGTGTGAAAATTTCATGTTCCACTGTAAGAATTTAATGGGTGTTCTAAGTACCCGAATGAAATGCGCAGTAACTTTTCTAGTAATCGCAGCATGCCGTAAAAATTTTACGTTTGCACTGAATAAAGCAAAGAATCAAATGTGTTATTTGTTGATTCTACATTATTTCTATAGAGTATATTTTAATATTTAAAGGAAACATCTATATTTCAAATAACGTTATTTACTAAGCTTTGTTTGAGCATTGATTTTGCGAAGATCGTAGAAGCGAGATTACTGCAGCTGATATTGACACAATAAAAATAGTAAAATTGTTCTCTCAGCTTTGTATTTTTAAGAAATAAGCGAGTAGAAAGTGCGAATAATGCAAATTTTATACTTTTAAAAACTATCATGAATTTAGATCAGAAATATATTTCAGCTGTCGTTCCGCATTGCCAAAATTTTTTACATCCTTATCGTATAAACTATAAATAAACAAACCCAATACCAGACCGACGCACGAAAACTATAAAAACGTCAAAAAACTGAAATTGCCAAACGAGCTGCCGCGAACATTCTGTTATGTTTTGGCGGAAGTCCTGGTGGAAACGTCAACGTCCATTGTTTATTAGATTTTACCTTCAGGCTTAATTATGATGTACAATTTGAAAAGTCATTTTTTTTGCCGTTTCTATGTGGGTGCATTATTCTGCCAGGCTGGGAGCTTTGTTAATTTGGGAGGCACAGGCGTCGATAACAGATCAAAGCAAATTGATCTCAATGTGCTCCAGCTAAGCGAATACTCCAGCAAGATTATCAGCGGGTTCTAGTTGCCTTGATTACAGGTGTTCTAATTGCAATTACAATTAGTTGAATTTTCCTTGTTATTTTTTTCGTTAGTTGGGGCACCGAACATTCTCTACCCAAAAAAACTCTACACGCCTTTGTCTTTTCGTATATATAGATATATGCAATAAAGGCGTGTAGAGTTTTTTTTGTGTAGAGTATGTTCGGCGCCGTACAGTTTAAAAATCAAAATTATTATTACTATCTGTATAAAGTATAGGCATTAAATTTGCAAATAAATATTGAAATAAATTAGCAACGTAAATAGATATGCGCATAAGTAACTTGAAATAATGAACTTGAAAATGAAAGGCTAAATAATATCGACAGCTGTACAATCGCTAACTTACTGTTATTTCTCATCAAATCCACATATTCAGGCAACTCAAACTAATCGAACGACCTGAATGAAAACTAGAAATGACACCCTTTAGTAACAAGTTTCAAATCCCACATAAAAGGGATCATCAACTCATCTGCCTATCGAATTTCAGCCATCGCTCGTAGCTCCCTTCTTCCAAGATTGCCAACGAGCGCAATTCGACGCCAGGCGCTTTATATTTATTATACGACATTCGTTCTCACCGCGAATAGTTCTTGTCTCATCAAACCCCCGGCGGCTTCTCTGCGTACAGCCGTTAGGTATAGTCGCGACCGCAATCGCGGTTTAGCCGAGGGGCACGAATCACGTTCGACTCGCATTTCATTCACCGGGACTAGACTCGCAAATATATACTCCCATCGTCTGCGGTTCTACGGTCCGCGAGGAGATTGTTCGGTGTATAGATCCTGGCGATAACGGCGAATAACTGGAAGCCGGCTTCGGAGCCGCGGAACGCAATGTGCAATAAAGTTGGATTTGGGCGGGAAAATTTGTAAGTGGCGTTGTTAACTATGTTATGCACTAAAATTTTCATCCTTCTAAATTGCTGCTGATTTCTGAATGTGGAGATACAATTATTACTTTTACTAAAATTACCTTGAAGTTAGCTTTGAAAAAATAGTGACAATGTTATTTCTGCAATTTCATTACTCTCTAGTGCTTTTCAATACGATTTTTCACAGTAATTCTTTAATACTGTCTGATCCCTTTGTAAGTCAAGGATAATTTAGTTTCATGGAAAAAAAAACTCCACAGGAGATCCTCTCCCTTTAATTTCACGAAACGTACAGATTCTCTTCTCTCGTTCTCTCCTGGCTTTTCGAGTAAAATAGGCAGATACCCTTGCAAATTTCGTTTGTTCTCGGGGCGATAAATCAAATTGAAATTCAAATCTTGTTCTGGCTGGAGCTTTTAAAACCGAGGGATAATTATGGAAAGGTGAAGATGTTGAGAAAAAAACCTGAAAAAGGTTCACTAAAATTAAGCAGAATTTATTCACTTCAATTGGACTAAAACGTCTTTGCTTTTACACCTTTTTTGAGGCAGAATAAATATGCTAAGTCCTGCTTTACTTGAAAATTTTGTTAGATGAAGTATTAAGTAGGATTTTATATATTTTTTAATTCGTAATAAAATTAATTAATAATTGTAAAGAAATTACTAATTCTGCGTTGTTCAACTAAATAAATTAATTTTTCTTATCGATTGAAAATATTTTCAATAAATTATAACCAAATTAAATAATCATTTCTGAATAATATCAACTTCAGTTTCATGTCCCAATTCCTAATTCAACCACCATACAAATCCCTACGGGCTCCATCATCATAAAAGAAAAAAAAATGAACCGATCATCCGTCCCAAATTAGGACTTCTAACAGGGTATGTAGAGCATCATTAGGGAAACACGAGAGAGCAATGCGGTCTATGTTGCATTGTCTGTATGCTCGAAGCGCTTCAACTACTGATTGAAACTAATCTAGCGGAGCTGTTAAATTAAGGGTAAACTTTGGCGTGTGTGGCTTAAATGTAGCCGCTTTGTATCTTTGTCTAGTATCTTCATTAGCTGCAGCGAAGCTTCGCTCTTGCAGTTCCGAGCGCTCGGGTTTTTCATTAGACACTTCTTTACTTTTATACTTTGAGTATTCAAATTGTTGTTTTTCTGTTGTAAAAGACGGTCATGTCCGAACATTAAACTTATTCACTTAAAAGCTCTATCAAATATGTATCTCACGAATGACAAAGTCGAAAGTCACATGTATGGAAGATACTTACGATTTTTCTCCATAAAATATGATAATAAAAATGACTGCTTTTTCTTGAAATCACTCCGATTTCAAGGTAGTGTTTCCTTTTATAGCATTTAACTTTGAACTAACTTCTTTTACTCTTGCGGTTATCTTTATTCTACAGATTTCCTTATATATTTTTTATTAATATAAAAGTTATTTTTGACTTCTTGTTGTTGCTCTGTGGATTATTTAAAAATATTTTCAAATTTTTCACTAGTGATTTTACATTGTTCTTTTAAACCAGTCTTCGGTTATATATATATATATATACCATCAAACTTTAATTATGTTTAATTAAAGTTTGAATGTACATTTTAAAGCCAGAAGCTTTCAATATTCATTTATAATGAATGCAAATCCAAAGTAAAATAACTTCTCTTTCTTGTGGACATAAAAATTTAATTACAACCGTTAACACCAAACAGTATTTTCATTTCAACGTTTCCAATACGCAGTAACTTACAAGCTCAAAGTGAATCTTGTACTTTGTCAAAGTCGACATTGCAAAGGAAACTTTAAATTGATTCTAAAACGTAATAAAGTTTCTAATAACTTTATCCCACCTCCAAAAGTACAAAATGTAGTCCTTTGTACAAACCTTGCCCAAAAGAAGTAAGCAAATTCCCGCCGTCGTTTCACCTAATCTTGTTCCATCCTTGAAAAAAAAAGAAAGTTCTCCTACGCATCGAAAACCGCAATTTATATCCGTCTCTTGTACTCGACGCAACTGAAAAACCTTTCTCCATCCTGAAAAGCCAACTGCGAAGAGTTTACAAGTCGCATAAACCCGCAGCTCGGCGCGAAAAGTCGTTACACGCCCGGCGAGTTATTATTTCAGACGACGATGCAGATTGTTTTGTTCCGCCTCCGCGAAGGAGACGCTTTTCGCGGCCGAGTTTACGACGGAACCGTTTACCGCGCGCATTACGAATTTATGGCGCGAGAGCTGCGCGCTTCGTCCTACGCTGATGTGCCGCAAGCTGCCGCTGCAGTTTCGCCCTTTGTTTCCACTCGCGTTTGATAATATTTACGGAGACGGTGGCGATGGAGTTTTGTTTTACTTCGGTTTGCCGAAGGGGGGAAGGAGGATGACGAATTTCGAGCGACAGACGAGCTTGTTTTTGTTGCCCGTCGAGGTGAAGCGGGATTAAGCGCGATGCGAATTCTTGACATATAAATGGAAATGCGGAGGCGAATTTCTCGTGTCGTTTGCTGCACCTCGTTGTCGACTTTTTTTTAGTAACGTTTCTTTTAAGATTATTAAGGAAATATATTTTATATCCAGTATGATGTAAGTATATTTTATATCCAGTTTAGAAAATAAAAATAATTCTAAATAAGTGTTAGAGCTTAAACTTCAAAAAATTTGATTGTAACCGTAATCGTTACAATTAAATTTTCCATTAAATTTTAAAATTCAGTGTTAATTAAATGGATTGCAAATAGATGCAATCAAAGGGAAGTGCATAAATTCTTGGAATGAAATAGCTAGTTATTAACAACATCGGAATTGTAACTTAATTAAACGGACGAGATAAAGTAATTAATCGAGTAGATTTGTTGGTTCGTACAAAGTATTCGTTTGAAGCTTAACCGCCGGCCGACTTCACTCGAATACAAAGTAAAATAGTCCGGGTAATTCTGAAAGTTTAAGGTATACTTTGAACTTTCCGACTAACAGTTCCCGCTGCTGCGAATTGAGAAATCGGGTGTCACGAAGAGGCGTAGAATAGTTCCGCAATCATTTGGATTCGAACTTCGCTCTTCTTTTATCTGTCCTTCTCTCCGGCACTCGGATTTCGCGCTGAAAACATGTAAAACGCGAGAAACTTTTTTAATATCTGCCTGCATTGCGGTTTTTTTATGCCGTTTTTTTCGCGCAAAGTTGCGCAATAATATTAAAATTTCTCTGCCCTTCGACAATATGTAAGAAATTTTTTACTTTTATAGAATTGCGTAAAGTTCTTCAAGACCGTACAAACCAGCGAGGACTCTTTTTACGGAAATGTCTGTTAGATAGACATGACCTGAGTAAAAAAAGTTTTGCTGTGAAATAATAAAAAATTCAACACAGTTATATATTCGTTCTTTTTATTTCATTTGTTAATAAACTGTCCCCGCTTATTTTCATAATATGCATTACGTTTATATACATTGAAATAATAGAAATCAATAAAGTAAAGTGCAAACGTTAAGCGTCACATAAATTGATATATGTTCACAAAACAGTTCAAAGTCGGGATTAACCTACTTTCTATTTATCTATTTACAGAATAATTCCCATACAAATATTTTCTTTCACGAAATTTTAATTCATCGAAAGATAATATTAAATTTATTAAAACTAACATTTTAAATTTATATTTGTAAAATAAGAATTCAAAAAACTGGATTAGCGAGTGCAGTACATTACAAAAAATGTACTGCATTCGGTGCTTACGGCGGCTCTACATTCGTCGGCTATTAAATCGTCGCTTTAATTATTCACGTATTCCTCCACTGATTAAATCATCAAAACCGCCGAGCGGATATTTCGAAAAACAAAGCTCTCTTTCACGCGAGCAGCGCCGTGCAAGCTGCATCTCAAAAGCTCATCGCGATGAATGCCCGCCCGGCAGCCTCTTCCCTCGAGGGTCGCCGCTAAGAAGCCTTCGTCGAGCGAGCCAAAGAGAGAGAGAGAGAGAGAGAGAGCATATCTCATCATCTCCCGGATCGCCTCAATTAAGGCAGCAGGCAGCTTCTCTTCTCATCAGCCGTAATCCTATACATCAAGCAGCTTCCCCCCCGCTTCAACCGGAGCTCTCTTCCTCGAAACAATCGCTCGGCGGCGGCGGCGGCCCTCGATGGCTCCGATCTCATTTAGCCGAGCTGCACGTTCAATCCTCGCCTGGGTCCGGGGGCCGCCGATTCCTCGGAAAAACCGAGGGAGAGAGCCATTGTCACGGCCGACGCCCAGAACAATGGCCCCATTGTTGTCGGCAGGAGAGCTTTGTCGCGAGGGCCACTTGTAGCTCTTTCTTTCCCTCTCCGCGCGCGGCTTTTTTTCTTTTACGGCGTAGCGGAAAAAAGCCAGCCCTTTTTCTCGCCCCCGAGAGCGAGTGCCGCGAGGGATGAATTATTCAGGGGAGGACGCCTCCTCGGGGCCGAGCCAGTTGCACGCACGTACATCGGAGTAGTCGCGGAGATTCTGAAAGACTTTGCGAGGGATTAATTAACGGGCCGAGGAGGACGTCGCGGCTGATGGGGTTTTTTGGGATACAGTCGAGTGTGGAACACCGGGATTAGCGGTGTGAGGGGATAATGGCCTTTCGTGATTGCTATTTACAGAGGTGTCCTTCGGAGTTGGGGTTTATTGAGTGACAATGATGGGACCTGTCGGGCGTCGAAGCCGGTTGAATATTCGTCCAAGTATTTGGATAGCTGGGAATTGCAATTTGAATAAGCTTCTGCACTGTTATTATTTGTTTTTAAATGCTTCAGGTACATTTATTTCAACTGATTCATTTATTTGAGACTCATTAATTTAATAAAAATGCTGTTACTATTTTGTAAATAAATATCACTTACTTTTATTAGATAAAAAACAAAGTTTTTAAAATTATTAACGGAACTCAACTTACCACTTATACAAAAAGCAAGTATCCCAAATGTAAATAAAACGAAAAATTATTCTACCTGAATGTACTAAACTAACGTCGAGTACCTACGTCAGTATTGAAACCGATCTTAAAAGCCGTGAACGAGAGTAGTTGAGGCTTATCTGAACACTTTAGTAGAACAAGGCTGTACATCAATTCATTCTTTGTTCTTATCCATCTCCTTTAAGAAATTTCACCAGTTGCCCTTCAATGGCGTAACTGCGTCAGGTAATCTAAAAAAGTGTGTCAATAACCCATAAGAGTGCTTCACAGTTTTTCTTTCTATCCAACCAATCGGTAATTATTGTAAAATCCAAATAATCAAATTTCACAATTTCAAAGCTACTTTTTTAAATTCTAATAAGCAATAAATTTATTCAAAAAAGATCATTATTTCAAAACCTTTTATAATTTTTTTTTGCAAAATCGCAGAAATATGAATACAACGATCCTAAACCAGTGAAAAAGTGAAGTTCCGCTGTAGAATACGAATTTTCTCACCCTAACCCTCAAAGCTCTTCTCCCTTCGTATATCTAAGCATTATACGAATCGCGGTAAAAAAAACTCGTACATAAAAATGACGTTAACGTAAAACACCTAATAATACTACAAGAAGAAAAATGAACGCCCCCGGCAAATCAGAGAGCCGGGGGCACATAAAGCTCGAGAAGCGTGTACGTTGCCTCTGGAAAACGGGACGAGAGATTTTATTACCCGGAAAATAAGCCGGCGAATCACCGCCGCCCAAAGTGCCCCCCGACAAACTTCAAATAGACGCACCGCTCAGCCATGAAAAGCCACTATGCCATCTCTCCGTTTACCGCCGGTTTCTCTTATTCGAGACGCCTGAATAATTCATCCCCGGGGCGAGAAACATCTAGCTTTTTGATTTTCTCGATCGCTCGAGAGAGTTTTCGTCTGCGCGTCGACGCATCTTTGCCGTCCGCGAAATTTTCGAGGGGATTTTCTGGTATTGGAGGAGAAGAACGATGAGATTTTTCGAAATGGAATTGCTCTGCTGCAGCGCGTTTTGGATCCTTCGATAAGGCTGCATTGTGCGGAGCTGAAAAATATACGTCGCAATGTTACACGTAAGAGGTTCGGATTTAACCAAGCGGAACTAAAATATGAAACCTGAGATTTTCGGATATTCTGGATGTCAGTGTTAAATGTAAAAAATTTGTATTATTAATATTGTTGAGAAGTAAGCTTGAACTTAAATTCTAAAAATAAACACTTCATCAATATGCGAGGAAGAGAAATGGGAGTGGGAGCTTAGGGCGCTTATGGATACCCGCCCGACTGTTCGCTAGGTGGCGTAGCGGAGTTTTTACCTTGCTCGCTAGTAGGGCTTCACCAAGATTCAAGATTATTATTGTTATTGTCTTGTCTTGTCTTGAAATTCAAGACAATACCAAGACAATATGTAATACCAATTTTTCGAGACAAGATCAAGACTTACATAGGCAAGAATATTGTCTTGACAAGATTTTCTTAACAAGATCTTGCAAGATTATCGATATTGATATTAGTTTAAAAAACTTAAAAAAACTCTGCAATTTAGCCAATTAATTAAAGCCAAATTAAAATTTAGTATAAAGTTTGTACTATTTTTTTTACTTTTCATTAATTACCTTTGTATAATCTTTAGTTTAGGAATTTTTTACTTTGATTTATTAATTATTATTTTTTAGGATTATATTAACAGCTTATATAGAAAAAACTGAAGAATTATTACATTTATTTTATAAAATGCTTTATTCAAAATTAATATTACAAATATTTTTGCGTAAAGTACTTCTCATCCACCTATTAATGCACAGAAGGGCTCGAATAGATTCATCTTTTAAAGAGCATCTGTTTTTTGAAACAATTAAAGAACCTTCAGAAAAAATACGTTCTGTCGGCACAAAAGTTGGCATTATAGAAAGAATATCTCTTGCCATGAGGGATAAAATAGGATAATCTTTACTGTGATCTTTCCACCAATTTAGAACATTAGTATCAGCTGTAGCTCTTGCTGATTGCAAATATTCGTTGATTTCTTGATCCCACTGTAATACATTCTGTGCTTTTACGTACAATGCAGTAACATCGATAGAGTCTTCTAAATTGGTTGTCACTTCATTACTGCTTCAGTAATCAGTCTCATTTTTTTCTGAAAATACGTTAAAATATTTTTTTCTAAAAAGGTTTTTAAACTTTTTTAGAGATTCATTTTTCAAATCACGTCCCCAATTTGTTAAGTCAAAGCTCTCAGCTTTATGACGCGGATCTAAAATTAATGATACGCAATATATCCAGTTACATTTGGTGTAATGTTTAATCATTTTATCACGACCTGCTTGAAAAGCAAGAAGTAATTGTTCGTCACTTTTACTTCTATCAATTTTATCGTCTAATTCAAATATAATATTTTCTATTCTATCTAAAAGCATGTTGAAAGCTATTACAGCTGTAGGCAAAACAACATATTGCTCTGAAATAATTTTTGTAACATGCTTAAAATATTTTAAAAAATCGGTAATCTTTTTTATTAATATCCACTCTGATTCGTTCATTCTAAATTTTTCTACATTAGTATGATTTTGACACAACATATTCAGCGCAAACTTTAATTTTAAGGCTGCCTCAAGCATGTCGCATGTGCTGTTCCAGCGAGTTTTTACATCCAAAACTGGTTTTATAAAATGAACATTTGCTGCATCACAGCAACTTTTTAATTTGTTCATTAAAACTTCAGAATACTTAATTTTTTTAAAAATGTTTCTAATTTTGACGATTAATCTAGAAAATATTTCTTCATCATTTATATTATCATTAGAT
Organism: Ormyrus nitidulus; assembly: GCA_900474335.1. Classification (NCBI taxonomy): domain Eukaryota; kingdom Metazoa; phylum Arthropoda; class Insecta; order Hymenoptera; family Ormyridae; genus Ormyrus; species Ormyrus nitidulus. The sequence continues at coordinate 2,166 of UCOL01003415.1, read as the reverse complement.
TCATAATTTTCATCCTCACTATCACTAGATTCATAACTGTCACTAATATTTTGATCTTCAAACTCATCTTTTATTTCTACATTTATTAATTTTAAAATATTTTGCATGCCTAAATTCAAAATATGGGTGAGACATCGAAAATGTTGATCGTCGCAATTAAATTATCTCTTCTTTTCCGAGTATTTTTCGAAACTCATTTATAAAAGTTGTGTTTGTGCTGCATTATACATTGTTATGCGTTGAACTTTTTGTAATAAGTCAAACCTGTTTAACGTTGTAAAAAATATTTGAGCAATATCTTTACCAGTGTGTCGTCCTTTCGATGCTATTAAATCCAATGTTGTGGAACAAAGTTCCCAATTATTATCTATAAAATGAATTGTCACGCCGTAATAAGAAGCGCCATTTCGCGCCGTCCAAGCATCTAAAGTGAAAGAAAACCTTGATGAATTGCTTTGCAAAAGTTTTTTCAAATTTTCTTTCATTTTTGAAAATTGATCAAGTACTTTGTCATGCAGTAAGTTTCGTTTGGGTGATGACTTGATCCTAACATACGAAAAAAATTTTGTGTAACATCGACGTCAAAAAAATTGAGTGGCAAATTTTTATACGCAAGCCATGTTACAGTCATTCTGTCTATGACATCGTCCGTAATACATTCCTGAAAACATGAAACAAGTTTTTTACAATATCTATGATTAATAATACTTATAGAAATAGCATTCGCAATATACTTAATTGCTATCAAAATTATTTATCACGAAACCGTAGTATAAGGCAACGAAAATTCTATACATGTTTATTTTGTTAAAAAAAGTAAATACAATGCGGATTGTTGCTATCGCGTATCAGCCGTACAATCGAAACCCGCAAATCTATAACTCAAACTTAAAACAAATAGCAGTTTCTATTATTTATACTATTGTTTCTAACCTTAAAAAGAAACGTTTGTCAAAGTTTCTTAAAAAAAATAAATACAATGCGGATTATTGCTATCGCGTATCAGCCATACAATCGAAACCCGCAAATCTACAACTCAAACTTAAAACAAATTGCAGTTTCTATTATTTATACTATTATTTCTAACCTTAAAAAGATACGTTTGTCAAAGATTGATAAAAAAAGTAAATACAATGCGGATTGTTGCTGTCGCGTATCAGCCATACAATCGAAACCCGCAAATCTATAACTCAAACTTAAAACAAATTGCTGTTTCTATTATTATACTATTATTTCTAACCTTAAAAAGATACGTTTGTCAAAGTTTACTAAACAATAATTTGCAGTTATATTTTACTTAATTTTTTTAATATTAATTAGTGTTAATAGCATACATACGCTCATCGCAATATAATAAATGCAAGATTGAACAAAAAACCGTTTTACTAAGAAACAGAAATTCACGAAAGTAAAAAAATGCGCGTACCGAGACATTTCGCGATATTGTCCTATAAACTATCTATAACACACTTTAAACATTTAATAATAAAAGGAAGATTATATTTTTTATTTTAGTAATACTCACTTTGAAACTCGCTTCTATTGTTTTCTGTGTTTTTGGATTTGCAACTGGTTTTTGCTTTGGTGGGAAGATTTCTTTGAAAATGTTCATATGATGAATTTGTAAATGTTTTTTTAAACCACTGGTATTAGAATTCTTCATTTTTATTATTTTCGCCAACTTTTGTTCTTCACATAAAAGGCATTTTCCTTCTTTCCCATTTTTCGTGCGTGCAAAGCTAAAATACGTTGCATATTTAACTTTCCCTTCCTTTGCATTTAATTCAACGTCTTGAAAATTACTTTCTTGTAATGATTCTGCCATCTTCGTCGCCAAAATCTTCGTGCTAGCTCGTGTCGAGAATACTTTGATCGACAAGCGACAACGCGTTCAAATATCTGAAGTTCGAGTACAAAGCAACAAAGAGTGACCGAGAGACATCGATGTAATAATTGGCGGTAGCGGAGAGTTTTGCTGCGCGCTGTTTTCATTTCTTTTTTTTTTTTTTTTTAACGCGGACTATACGACTTATAGTGGCACATCGTCTTTTCAAAAGTATACGCCACTACTAATGAAAATAGAGTATACAACTTGTATAAATATGAATATGAATTTTTTTACAAAAAAATTTATTTTTTACATTAATTAATTAAATTAATTAAGAT
>UCOL01003414.1:0-19104 GCA_900474335.1 Ormyrus nitidulus | reverse complement strand
TTACTATGTCACATAGTAAAAATTGATATAATTTGAGGATGGATACGCTTTACCACAAAATATAGCAATTCTTAATAAATTTATATTAAATTTTGAAATAACATTTTTCTCAGTGTGCGCAGAGAACGAGACGAAGCAAATGAGATTTTACGTAGAGTTGAACAGGTTGGGATGCAATTGAATGCACATGTGGAAGATCTTGAAGAACAGGCTCGATCACCTCTTCCGAATGCTGGATAACGTCAGAAATTCAAAGAAATCACCAATTTTTACTAGAATTTTAAACAATTATCATTTTAATGTTTTAATAATAACGCGTTTATTGACGAATAAATGTATGAATACAATTGATAGTGTCTGTAATTCTTATTTAAATTCCGATTTCAAGTACACTAGTTAATAATAGAAAAACCTATAAAAATGTATTGAATAGATTAGCTTTTTTTGAGACACGAAGCTCATAAAGAATAATATCGAATAAGAATATAGTAGAAAAGTTTTATTACAGATTTTTTTGGAATACACCATTACAAAATCTCCGTTAGGAAAATATGTACAAAATATAATTCGTTCACATTGGGAAACGAAAAAGCAAAAAAAATTATATTATATCTATATACAGTAACGTAGCTTTATTTAAATTTAAAGTAAATTCATTTTCTTTAAATTAGATATCAGTGTGGTAACTTGATCAATTCTCTGCATTGACATCATAGCCGATTGACACGATTGTCAACAGATAGCCATTTCACGTTTGACATTGATCTAATCATACTTAGCTGAATTAGTTTGAGGATTCAAGATTCCTTCGTAATATCAAGAACACGATTGACAGGTTTTTTAAGAAAATTAAATAATTACTTGAATTTATGTTTGGTTGGAAATGAAATGAACAACCAATAAATTAACCTCCATTTCACAGAATGTTTTAACGTTATTACATATTTTCGCAGAAAAGTATAGAAAAAAATTTAAAATTAAATTAATTTATCTTTTAACGCATTACTATTGCTTATAATTTCGATTAATACATATATATTAATTAATACAAAAATTCAATTTACGATGACTTAAGTCTGTCTAAACGCATAAAGAACTGCCTAAACTCCTACATATTAGCTCCAAGAAAATCACATTTATTTGCAGTGCAATTTCCGTGGCTCGAATAAACTCGTTTTCCGTTAAGCCAGCTAAAATCAACAAAAGATGATCAAGATCCGTCGTTTTCGCTCGGTTTCATTATACTGCTGACTAATACATGCATGTACGCCACATAACTGGTGTACTGTAAACCGACATGGGTCCATAAACTTTTCAAACTGGAAATAAACGTTCGGCAGTCAGGGTTTGTCTGTTTGCAATAGAACTAGGAATATTTCGTACGTTTATAATAGAATCATCAGGAATTCGAATATTTCATTCAATAAGAACATTTCAACTTAATGCACAATTATTCATTTGAGTTTGTTAATATTGGAAAAAATAGTAAAAAAAAACAACTGTCTACGACTGATTTCATATTTTGAGGCATTTTGGTGGTATCTAAAAATAAAAAAGAACCAGCAAGAATTTCTTCTAATATGCTCAAATACGGTATAATAGAATATTAACAAATTTTTAATAAATATTACACATTAAATAACTGTCAGCTATTAATATTTTAATCACAATAATCAAGTATAATTTAATGCATTGAAATCTAGATTGAATCTAAAGTTTATGCATTGTTGATAAAAATTTAGCAGTTCCTATATGCAAAAGCTATAGAAAGATATCCCAGAATATATCCCTTGGGAAGATCCATGTCTTTAAACTAATCAGATCATGAACGTGCGCGACCTCAAAAGCGAAGGATTAGGCGACGCATTGATTATCAAATAATTAGGAACAGTCGTCGGAATCCACAAAGTGACGGGGAAGTGCGACCGGCCCTATTTGCGTCTCCAGACGCTGCGGTAATCGCGGCCCGTGTTTGCTTGATTGTGTGCCTATACGAGCCGAGTCTATGATTAAATTACACTGCTCCTGCAACAGTATCCCCGTGAACTTTATGATCGCAAACTACGTGTAATCTCGGAAGCGGAAATTCCGTCGGCATCGTATATGTGCGCTGCTCGAGTGCGGGAATAATGTCGAATTCATGAAGGCTTATTCAGAAATGCTGGCATTGCGGACGCGTGATAATGCAGTAAAAATATGGTTGACACTCTTTTGGCGATAACGTCGCGGGTTTAATTATGTGTTGTTGCGAATGCGCTTGTCGTAAATTTATGGGTTTCATCCTTATTCTGGAGAGGATATAAATGTGGCAAAAGCCACAGGCCATTTCGAAAGGGTTTATCGCCAATAATATTAAAATCATGGTTAAAATGCGAGTTATTTTTTAACGTAATTATTCCGCCAAGTAAAATTTTTAGTTCATTTTACTTTTGTATACTATTTTACGAATAAGTATTACTAAAAAATGGAATAATAATCATGGTTGTTATACAAATGTAACACTTTGTTAATTTAAATATTAAAACTATATTTTTGTTCCTTGTTTGGTTCTTAATTAAAAGGCGAGTACGGGTTTTTGAATTTTTCATTACCTATACTTCTCCATTTATATGCGAATGATTGCCTAGGGCTCGACAAAATATTCGACTAAAGCAGAACTGCTGACATTTAAATCTTTGGATAAACTGCCAAAATAAATATATATTATTATCAACTTCATAGATTTTTAGATTTTACAAAATAAGTTTAGTTATATCAAAGATATACATAAAATCCTTATCCTGAAATGCTTTAATATAGTGTAAAAGGCCGCTACAGTGATATGCCTAGGGCTTTAAAAAAGTCAACATATATCAACATGTAGACATCAATGAATTTAAAAAAATTTTTTTGTTTCCTCCAACGTATTTTAATTTATAAAATTATAGACAACAAGATTTAATTGGCTTTCTTTAAAGCAGAAAAATATTACTTTTTTTATACATTAACATTAATTGATATTTGAATATCGAAAATTCATTGCAATAAACTTTTAAGATTTTCTGTGTATTATCGATATTTTAGTTCTGAAAAAATATAATAAAGCTTGTTTTTTCTAGTTTCATGTTTTTTTTTAAACTTTATCTACGATTATTCTGCACTTAACTATTTATTTTTGAAGCAGAGGTAAATTTTTAAGAATTTTACACAAAAATCAATAAAATCAATAAATAAAAAATCAATTTTTTTTTTACTTCAGCATTGCTCACATTTTGGTACCTAAAAATAATTCTCAGTTTGAACCGAATCTATGACTTCGCAGATCGTACCATCTGCCAGTAAGTGAAAGAAATTAAGATTCAACGTTGCTTTTCGTTATATCGAGATTTCAATCAATTGTTCTACATTATGATAAATGCCGAAAATGACTTTGTATGTCGACATTCCCCTTTATACTCATATTTGTAACAAACTTACTTCAAAATATTTCGAATCAACAAACATTTATAATTTAATCCTACATAATTAAATTAAATTAAAAATTATATTTAAGTGTGTTATATATTTCATAAATTAATTTTACCATATTTTATTATAATTTAGTAAGTAAGAAAATGAGTCTTTCATATCAATTACAAAATTATATAAGTACACGTTTTCCAATTCATGCCATTAAATATAATGATGTTCATATAACGATTGACCGAGACTGGCACTGTTTGAAAATTATTAAAATATTATTAAAGAGACTCCCGTTATTATTGTTCAGGAATAAATAAAACACTTTTAGGTTTATTCGTTTAAATTTTAATGTACTTTTGAATTTATTTTAGGCTATAATTAAATTACCCATTCTAATCTCTTGTTTCGGTAGTTTTTGTTCAGTTTTCGCATAACCATTTTAATAAACTGGTTAAATAGGATGCCGAGCTCGAATATTAGTTTAACGTATTATCTTTTCAACCAAATTAATTTTCAAATATTTTATATAACTGTTACAGAATATATTTCTGTAACAGATTTTCTAAATATTTTTTAAAACATATTTGTCTATTTCATATAACAGCCTAATTTAATTTACTTTAAACCTTTTCTATGTTCTTCTGTTGACTTTTTGAAATTATTACATTATGTAAATAAAACGAGCCACCATCGATAATGTAATTGAAAGCTATTTTTGTAGCAATCGATCTATTTCTCTACGACAGTCTAAATAAGTACAACTATATATCGGAAGATGGCAAAAAGTGACAAACTCACAAATACTTGCGATGCGTCGATCGATCAAGCTATCAATCATTGGTCACGTTCTCCATTTACTTGAATTCCCTCAAGGAGCATTAATATGTTTAATTAAATATTGAACTTCCTTTGACAATTGCCGAATTACCAGGTGTGAGCTTTCCGAATAGATCGAATGACCGTGTGAGATAACATTTACAATCTCAGTTAATTAACTCTACGTCATTAACTGTGACGGTAGTTTCGTGACCTGGTCGATGCGCACGTGTAAGCTCGTTACGCAGATTGAGAGAAAGAGAGGCCGATGATTAATTTTTGTCAATGCCACAATAAACCGGTTAGAATTAGATTTTTTTTTATTTTTACTAACTATGAAAAATTTTATTTTTTATTTCACAACAAATTTTAATTTAATACGATGACACTTTAGAAATTGCAGTTTTTCAAGAGACTAAATAGTAAAGAAAATCAAGAAATATATCAAAACAGCTTTCAGTTTGCAGGGAAGGATGTAATAAAATAAGTAAAGGCCACCAACACTGTAATTAACGTCCACAAAGATGATTAATATTTTCAGCGCGACATTAGTTGAACATTAGTTGGACCAAAAAAGAACAATATAACTTCTAATTGACAAACTTGGGTAGTGACAACCAAAAATCTAAGATAAATTCAATTATTTATTAAACAACAATGACAGCACAGAATCTTTTTAGAAGAGATCGTTTTTAGAGGACATCCTTTTTATAAAGCAACAAAATATTATCAATATTTATATAGATAGAATATTTTCTTTTTATTAATAAAATTAATTAAAGAAGTGATTGAATAAAGAAGATTTATTTAAATCAAATAACATTTCGCAAAAACTGCAGTAGCTATCAATTGTTCTTACTATTATTTTAGGAGAATAAGTGCTCAACTGATACCAATAAGTTTACAAATTCTGCATATAAGGAGTTAGCGTAACTGCTCAAGCTCTTCAGTGAGTTTCAAGAAACCAACGTAAACTGATAAATTTACTAGGAGAGGGCACGGGTTCCGGATCACCGATTTTGTTCAAACTTTGAATACGGTTTTCTTATGACAAAATATGAAGAAAGACAAAATATTAGGGTCTAACGCTCAAAATTTTCGACGCAGGAGGGAAATAATTAAGTTATTTTTCTCTAAAACTTCGTATTTCGTTATTTGATGATACAACAATTCCTATTAAAGCTAGAAATTCCACTAAAAATGCAAACAAAAGTAGAAGAACAGACCTATAATTTGAGATGCTGTACGTTAAAAAATCTCGATTGCTTCAAAAGTTATAGATAATTGAATATGAGCACATGGTAATGCGTATTATTTTGATTTCATTCGTTTTTATATAGTTTTTGATACTCTAATTTAATTATCCATAACTTTTGAACCAATAGAGATTTTTTAACATACAGCATCTCAAATTATAGGTCTGTTCTTCTACTTTTGTTTGCATTTTTAGTGGAATGTCTAGCTTTAATAGGAAGTGTTGTATCATCAAATAATGAAATACGAAGTTTTAGAGAAAAATAAGAAAAATAACTTTATTTCCCTCCTGCGAGAGAGGGAGAGAAAGCTGAAAAGAAAAAAAGAGTCTACTTTATAAAACTCTATCTTTCTCATTATTATCTTTTATTTTTGTCTCTCAATTCTGCTAATAATAAATAAAAATAAACTTTAGAGCAAAAAATATTATTAGCATACTGGAGTGGAGGAAATTATTATTCAAACTTAAATTATAATATTTCAATAAATTAATAAGTAATGAATAAGTTTAATTACTATATCAAAGCGAATTAATGGTCAATAAATCCGGTTATAATCCACATGAAGAGTGTCGTATGTTTGGGTCATAAATTTTGTCGTAGCTTTGAGGATGAATATATGAAGGAAGCTACATCTCAAGTACAAGTAAACCGTCTGTTAAGCACAAGATCTAGGATTAATTAAAAATCGATACTTTAATTCAACGGAAGTTTAAGTTTATTAATCAGAGTGACGTTATCAGAGTGACGTTATCTCTAAAATCGGTCAGAGAGTCAAAAAGGTGCCTTGAATACTTGCGCTCGCTGTTTTAACACTCTCGCGACGAATGAATACTTTTAACATCCTGATAAACCTGCTCCGACTCTTCGCGTGTTTTAACTTTGCAGCCTTACGGTCCGAAAAATGTTACATTAAATGTATTTCAGATTTATGAATCTGAAATACTTCGTGATCAATCAGGCTCGAAAAATATTTCAACTTTCAAAAATCTCGAGGATTTTTTCCCATCAGGAAAATTCAAGCTTTCTCGCGGTTAAAAATCTACGATTTTCCGGTCACGGGACTAACATTGCTTGAACTCGACAGATTTCCCTTTTTGCAAAAATCCTCCGGTTTTCCGACGCAGCGCGGAATATGCCTCGACAGAGATTGAGATTTTAAAACTCTATTTAATTTTTACAATTAATAAAAATATTTATTAAATTAAATTAACAAACTTCGCAAACATTGTCTAACAACTAGCTTAATTTTTAAAATAATTAGCTTCCTTTAAACTTAAAATTTAAGTCTTATAAATATCTTATAACATTTCGTCTTATAATCTGCATCTTCAATCTTATAATACTTAAGTATCTTATAATAAAAAAAATCCCTTGTGATTACCGCTATAAATTGTAAGTCTTGAGGGGTATAGTGGAAAGTATTTAGAAGCATCTTTCAGACTGTCACAATAAAGTTTGTTATGTTACATGTGCAATATTGTATCCGCAACCCAATTATAAGCTACTCAAAAAAGTTCGCTAAGTTTTATTGGATATGAAAGGCATAACATGATTTAATAAAGTTTGCTACTGTTATTTTAGTTCTAGAAAACCGTCAGTACTAATTTAATAGCTCTTATTTTGAAACGTGATTAATGTTTTTCAAGTGCCTTCTTCAGTAATCTACTTTTATTAAATAATATGAAACTAAACTTTTAATGACGAGAATTCTGATGGCCAGCATTTGCACAAAATTCAACATGGAAATATGAAACACATCGTTATTTTGTTTGAGTTAAAAAATTTTTTACTCAATAAATCGACCGTTTATTTTTGTGAACATTTAAGCGACTTTTGCTCATTTTTTACTCCTCTAAATAGAACGCTATAAAGCATTACCTTTTCAATCTGAAATTAATATTCCAACCCGCACTAAAATCATTTCAAAGAAAATCAATAAATAAAAAATAATTGAATTCAGTAAATCTTACTTTCATACAGCAAACAATTTCAATAGCATTTAATCGACTGTGACTTGCAAAATGTAGCGGCAAAAGAGGCAACAATTGAAAGTCGTTTGATAGAATCAATATACAATAATAAAGCCAGAAAAATTCGGGATCACGACACTTTGTCGAGAAGCGGTTGAAAAACGTCGGCGCACAAATGAGAGGTCGGTAGTCAGCTTTACGAATGTATATCTTGGCGTTCCATCCAATTTCCGCGCGGTACGCGGGGGACGTTTTCTCTATTTTGATAGGGACGCTTCGCGCGCCTGCGGTTATACATACAAAGCTCGTCATTCGCCTTGCGTTACATTCATGGGCACGTGCAGCCACCTCTCTCTCTCTCACTCTCTACATGTGAGGCGGTTCTTCCACCGATGGCAATTAACCGGACTTGCATTAGTTGCAAAGCGTTCTCCGACGCAGCAGGTAACCTGTCAAAGGCTGCTTAAGACAGAAAATTTAAAGTTTATTTACGCCCTTAACTAATTATATTGAGTTTCCGGATTTGCCTATACAGTCTCTGATAAACTTCTTTAACTTCGTGTGTATAAACAAATTTGGAGATATTATACCACATTATAATTTGTCGAACGTGTTAGCATCCATTACTGTCACTATGACTGCAATCAGCAATACTTAAAAAATAAAAAAAAAAATAAATAAAGCTATTACTCGTCCCGCAACACTAAATTTGAAGATGCTGGAGTTGTAAGTGCTGCAATTTCATTTTGAGTTATAATTCTAAATTTATTTATATTAGGTGTTATCGTAACTTTTTGTAGCTTTTTGTAATGACCATTATGTTTTATCCGTTATTTCTTCAAAACATTCCTTAAATAAAAAAAACGTGCATAACATCTTGCAATTTAGTGAAAAGCTGTAACTATATTTGTATATTTCATCAGACTCGCTTATAGATATACAGGACTTGCAGGATAAATTTGAACCATATAGACTAAACTATTACAATATTCATATTCTAATCTCTTTAACGCTATATTAAATTATCTTAAGAATGAAACGCAAAGGTTAATTTTAGGTACTATACCATGTCATGGGTCAAATCACCAAAAAGTTTTTCTTAATCTTGAAAATCGACATATCTTCAAATTCTTAAAGATCAAGATAGCTGAATGTCTTAACATGATGGACCAACTAAAGTCATATTCTTGATGAGCAGATTATAATACATAAGCATATCGATTGTTTAGTCTTTAGCATAGACCACTTTTTATTTTTTGTATATGTCTATGTTATCAATGAGCGATCGTACAAATGAAAATTTTAATTTTCTTCATCTTTAAATGAAATCATGATCGATTCTTCGAAGTCTTTAATCGAAAGGATACGAAGATGTTTTTACGGGTATTGAAAGCTCTGGAGAAAGCAGGTGCGGCAATAAATTCAGAATAATAGAATGCCAGCTATAAATCAAATTGAACGCGTAGAATGGATTTGATTGTCAAATTCGCTATTTACCCATAAATAAATTGCTGGGGAAGCCAGTGTAATATTATTAGTAATATTATTAGTGATAAAACTTCGGATAAAACACATTACATTTAATACGTATTACTATTATTCAAATTAAATTGTAATTTCTCTTATGGATATATTAAAAAGCAAAATCTAAATAAGTGAAAAGTTTTAATCACCAAATTAATTTTTAAGTATCACAAATCGAAGTAGTTTTACAAGTTTTAAGAGAAGCAGTTTTGAAAAATAAAGAACAAAGTTTCCCATAGAAAAGTCGGAATTTAAACCATAAAGCTCAAAACAAGCCTAACAATCTGTCATAACAAATTTGGCTTACAGTTGAGTCAGCTTCGTCTTAGAGTGGATTAACTATTGGGAAATTAGACAATTTCACAAGTTCAAATATTTTTCCTTTTTGTCAGTAATAATTATGAGCAAATAATAACAGCTTCATCAGCACTTGGTTCAGGCATTTAATGCACCAGTTTGCTTATATTGAATAAACGGCGGGAACTTTGCTTTCCAAGATAAGACTGCTTGATGTGCAGATTCGAATCCCTATCAGTTCGAAATGTCAAACAAATATCTACCGGACTAATCGATGGTGAAAATTGAACTTTCGACCGAAAAAACCTCCGATATGCTTTTAAAAAAATACGGGCACCGCTCCAAACTGACGGCCACGATGTTCTATCGCTATTGCCCGCAAGGAGGATGTGACGTTGAATAACTAAATTAAAACAAAAAGCTTTGTTTTAATTTTAAAACTTTGGAAACAAAGTTTCGCATTTCTTTGAGACTCGTGAATTTTTTTAAGAGGAACTCTAAATGAGATCCATTTAAAAAATAAGCAATTTCTAATCCTTTTTTGTAACAAGTTTTTATCTTTAATATCATCTGTGTATCAAACTGGATGTATCATGTAATAAGAGAATTAAAAAATCGATCTAATTAAAGGTTAAATTTCAAGATTATAGAATCAGTTTAAAATACTTAATTAAATGCAAATATAATTCTGTGAATCATTTCACCTCTGATTAAAATCGACAACTTCTTAGAATTACTCACGGAGCCTTTAAGGAATTTTGTCAAAGTCTCAAGAAGAGAAAATAAACTGCTACAGGCTTAAATTTAAGTCTAAAAGTTAGCATTCGGTACGGAGCAAAATGAGAAACACGAATCCATTTAAACTTGAAATCCTGTTTTCAATTGCCGTTACACCTATTTAAAATGACTTTCCCCTGTTGGACGTTTTCACTATTATTTGGTCCATTTTTGATGAATTGTTTGTAGAATGGCCAAATTTGGTCAACTATTAGTGAAATGGCAAAAAAAAACTCGGGAATTTCCAACAGGGTCTTAAATAAAAAAAAATATAACAACATAGTAAATATTTATTAATAATTGCAATATGATATTACATGTAATTATCGTAAATCATTATAACATACTTATTTATGTAAGATTTTAATAGTCTTTTAAGATTAAAATTCAAAATTAAATATAAGATAATTTGGTTGATTCACTCTATTCTTGGTCCTTGTTACCTTTATAGCTGTTTAATATCTTTGCTACTATAATATTCATAAGTCAAAACAAGTAGCTTATTGTATTTTAAATTAATACAATGACGCTTCATTAAACCTCATTTTGCATATTGCGCCTTAAGTTCTATTTTCGGCAGACTCTTGGTGTTTACGAAGAGAGTACAACGATCTATTCAAATTACATAATGCAAATGCGTATGCAAATGAAAGTTATAGATAAAATACAGAAGTATGAATAAGAGCAAAAATGCTTGACCCTCTTGCAAAAAGATTTTAAAATCCTGCCGTACACTTCTTTTTAATTGTTCTCTTTTATTAGTCAATAAATCGAAGAACTGATGAAAGAAAAAAAAAATCTAAAAAGAGAGATTGCCAAAATCTATTATATCGAGCAGAATTTCAATAACCAAACGGAAGTTTCCAATAAGGCTCGTGATCCGGAAGCACCCATTGTCCCTTATCGGATCCTCAACCGCCCTCGCGGAAACCCCGATCTATTTACAGCCTCTCGAGTCAACGGCAGAGTCCTGTTTGTCTACCAGACGTCATTTTAATTAAACGCGCCTTCATCGACCAAACGCCAAGCTCAGAGCCGTATACAGAATTTATGGCCAGGCGCCACGCTGCCCGGCCATTTTTCCCGCTGATATCGAATTACGCGAAAGCATAACGTTAGACGAGAGGAGTACTTGAAAGGTTGAGTGAGAAACTTGCACAGTCACATGCTGATGCGCGTTTCGCCTTTGTACTCGAGTGGATATAGATTAACTGCGTGAATTTTTTCGACAGCTAAGGGAGAAGGGGGAAAAAGCTGCTGGCAATAAGCAAGGGGATCCTCGATGATGTACGAGTTATTGAGCTACATGAAAATGTGGGTTGCAAATTTCATTTCACTTGACGGATTCTAGATGCTGTACAATGTAATTGAGGGATAAGAACATCGTATTAAACTTTGAGATTTAGATCAGGAAATAAATCAAGGGAGTTATTACTTTTTTCTTTAAGAAATCTGTTGTTATTATTTTAGAAGTAAACTACATTTTACAGCTACGAAGTTTATCTTCTCTTTATCGTAAAAGTCAACACTGTGTAACCCATATTTTATTCGTTGCATTTAAAATTTAACGATTTTTGAAATATAGTTCTAAATATTAAATAATGTGTATGTTACATTTTAATTTAAATAATTTTACTTAATTTATAAATTTCGGTTACACTTCGTTAATTCTTTATTCCATTTTAAAGAAAAATTTATTTCAACAAAGACATTAAGAAGATAAAGCAGTAAAATTTACCAGCTTTAGCTCTTACAATATCATCCGAAAGAATACCGGGGAGTATACTATAAAACTATTCTGCAAATAACGTGCAACGCCTGGAATCTTCTTTGAGTGGATGCAGTATACGTCGAGAATCCGTGAAGAGTGATTTCCAGGTTCCTTTCCGTATAGGGTAGCAATGAGATGGGGAAAAATGATACGTTATTCTTGCGTGAGCTCGCGCGAACGCGTCAACATGTGCATAAGATCGGTGCTGCTTTACGCTGCAGAAGAAATAACGATTTCCTTCGTACGTTTGAACGAGGAACATCTTACTTTTATGACTTCATCGCCATCTAAGTCAAATTTAATATTCTGAAAAATTGTGCTCGCAGGCTCGCCGGAATATGTATGCACTCCATTTTGCATATTCAAATAGAAAGGTATAACTTTCAATGCGGTCAATTTTTCTTTTTTCAGGAATTGGATTTTTCGCAGAGAAAGCTTTGCGACAGCAGAAAAATCTATTTTTTGAAAAGGATCGTTTTCAACAATAATTTTAATTCAAATTATTAAGATAAAGCTGTTTGTAATAATTAAGTTAATGCTTAAAATACGAGATAAATAAACGAAATTTACTATAAATTATAAATAAAAATCGTACAAATATTCATTTCATTTAATAAACAGCAAAATTTCCGCTTAGATTTTCTACCCAGTTTTAATCTTTTTTAAAGTTTATTTTCAAAAATTTTAATTCAAATTTTTACGAATTCAAAATACCCTAACACCATATTTCTAAAAGTTTAAAAGATATTACACGCAGAACACAGCAACCGTGCAAAACTTTGCGGCTGAATTAAAATGCAAAGAGCAATAGTAAAGGTCTCCCAGCCACAAAGGCTAATATTCAACGGGAAAAAGTTATCGAGGGAAGTTCGAGAACGCCTCGGCGATCGTATTTATTCAGGTCGTCATTTACGGCATTCTTCGGGCTGGATAAAAACTTTCCTCTGCCTCGGGCCGAATCTCTCCACTCAGCGGCAACTGCGTGGAAAATATTACTCCTCCTTTTTTCCATCTTCCGCCCCGGTCCGTCCTTCCTTCTTAGTCCATTGTCTTGCGCGATCGGTGCTCATCCGGGTACAGCTTCGGAATTCCCGACAATATGCTCGATCCGTCTTAAGGAGACACATCTCATCCGGATTAGATTGGGCGTGTGAGTGACCGTAGAGGTATTCGTCAATTTATGACGACTCGAGCGTGTTCGTAAATTGAATTCTTCGAATTTTTTTTCTTATTTGGTTATTTAATGTCGCGTACCCCCTTTCGGGTATTAGCGACAGGATTATTAACTATTATGCATTTTGCTGTAGGGTGATTGCGGTCAACGAGTTCGATTTTGACGGGCAGATTTCGAACCCGTGCTCTCGAGCAGCCTTGTATTGGGAAGCAAAGTCCGGCATTTACCTCGAAGTAAACACGCTGATACCTTAAACGCCCAAGGGAAAGGCCCGAGGACTGTTGCTTTCGAATTATGAGGCATGAAATCGCTGTCTGGCAGAATCTTTTTTATTTTATTGTATAAGCTTGATGATATTTTATCTTTTCGAACAAATTTCGAACCCGGTTTCTTATTTAAGGTGTATTAAAAAGCTATAATAATATTGTTTAAACAATTTGGTTCTTTCTGTATAAAGGTATTTTAATAATGAAAATTATGGAAAGGACTTTATTTACTTTACTTTTTTTTATTTACTTTATTTATTTTATTTACTTTACTTTTTTTACTTTTTTTAATATAGCTTATTTTACCGTTTTCACAAATTTAAAAACGTAAACCGAACTGTTTAATAAATATGACAACAAATAAATTTTGATATAATTGTCAACACTGTCAATAAAAAAGGAAGAAAAAACTTGCAATATTGACCTGCAAGAGCAACATATGAAATTAATACCATGCGGTAAAGCTTTTTAAAACAAGAATCATACCAATTAATTGATTCTGCAAAGTGAAGGGAAAACAGCCAAAAATATACGGTAATAATAATATAATGCCTTTGTTATTTTTTTAATTTTAAATTCATTTTTTCTGTTTTTTCTCTTTTGTCAGATTTAATTTTTTCTAAGAATCTATTATCATATGGCGCAAATTTCATAGGTTGCACTTGCAGGCCAATATTTGTATCCTCCTTTAAAAAAAGAAACTATTTGCATTAGTATGTAGAATCTAGACTCTAATGAAGTTAATGAGGACTTGCAAATGTTAGACCGATTTTCCAAATTAAAAAAAATACAAAGCTTTAAGACTAATTTTATGAAAATGTACAACTCATAAATTTTATTGGCTCTCGGGATAAAACAAAACTTCCAGCTGCAAAAACCGTAATAAAAAAGATAAAGAAGTTGCAATTGGAATTAGTATTGATCGAAATTTCACGATTATACGAATGATCGTAAATAACTCGGATGATACAGTGCTTTAGTATTCTTAGCGCGGCAGCCTCGGGAGACCTTAAAGACAGCTGTGGTGAATCTCCAGAGTGATATCGTACCTTCACTATTACACACAAAGCATATAAGATATTTCTACCGAAATAATCGTAGATATCGCGATACGATTACATATTACACTAGGAAATTTATAGAATCGTTTACGGTAATTGTACTGCTTTTTGTGAATGAACTCCAATAACATTTTGAACTATTTTTTGTTTCTTCAATTGAACAATGTCTTTTACACCGAAACAAAGCTTACGTGAAAGTTGTATTTCCTAGTAGTTATAAACCAATTAGCGCTTTAAATTTGTAAAAATAAATTAACGTCCCATCTGGTAAATTGATTCGCCGACGCAAATACAAAAAGTTCCCTGCATTAGCCTCTTTGATGTCCTACTGCAGAATTTTTACGCGATGACGCGGCTCGATATTGGATATAACGTCGATTTTACGCATATCAAAAGAATACCTTTATCTATACGCTACCTATGATTGATTTTAACCTTCGCAGGTTATAAATATCTTTCTATTATTCGGTTTAAAATAGAAGTTAAAGGTGCAGAGTCCTAAATATTATCGGGTTGAATCTCAACATCAGGAAATAAAGTTTTATGAACACGTTATTCTAGGTACGTACCGCTGTATAATAAAATTGAAAATAATTTTCTCCTTTTTTTTAGACCGGCTGCCTCGGTCATCCACTTTCTATAAAATATTCAAAGCGTATTCAACTGCACATTTATCTCTGGGGCGATCGTGGCAATTTTTACCCGAATTTTGCTAACTGCCCCTCGAACGATACTTGCAGCACGTCAGACTTTAACACCTTGGACATTTTAACGTGACAAATATAAATCGCCGAGGGCTCAGTCAACGCCCAAGCAAATTACTCACTTTGTCTCCCGGCCATTTTCAGGGTTGCCTTAACTTTTTCCCTCCGTCGTTCTCTTCCTCCCTTCCTTTATTCCGGCGTTTTTTCACCGATTCTCCTGATTTTCCCCAACTAGTCAATCTCTAGCCCCTTTCGGTCACAACAGTCGTCTACCTTGTCTATTTCGTATAGCGCCTCGTCTTTTTTATCCTCTACTCTTTTCCATTTTTCCCTCTCTTTTCTATCGCTCTCCCTTCAATTTTTTGAGCGCCCCGCACGAGAATGAGGCGTGACTTTCCCACTAAGCTCGAAAGCTCTTTGAAACGATGGCAATTCGTTACGTGTCAGCTGGAGGAAAATAAGTTTCATTGAGGACGTGCTTTGGCCTATCGCCACTGCATCCCTCAGTATTTGATTAATATGGGATTTGCATCCAAGCTCATTGTAGGCATCACAACCGCGGTTTTTGTAATCTTACGAGAGGAACGTCAATTTATTGAGCCTGACGGAAAACTGATTTCATTCACAGAGACCGCAGAGGAGATACGTGCGTAATAATAGTACATTGCATAATAAGGGGAGAAAATAAGCTATTTCTAGCGAGGGTGAGGTGTTCAGTACAAGCCGGAGTCGAGGCCAAAAAAAGCCACTTTTCTTCCCTAGACCCACCGTAAACCGAATAGCTTATCAAAGCTTCAATGGAGCTTGAAAATACTGTCTCTTCAGATGCAGCAATAAGAGAACATATTGCGCCTTTACCACCAGAAGTTTAAGAAGTATCTCTATTAGCAAATTGGGCTGATCGCTCTTTAGCTGTAAATGAAGGAGCAGCATTACTGGCTGATTTACTTAACTTTACTTTAGAATAACCCGGTTGCAAAGATCCTATAAATTCCAATAGAAAGGGTGCAGAAACCGCATAACCTATGCGGTTTTTGCACCCGGATCTATGAGATTTTATTAGTTTTTATAAGATCGTTTCAATAGGGAATGTACAGTTCAAAGTAAAAATTTAAATGAGACGAGATTTAGAAAACGCTGAAGGCATACTATTCTATAATTATTTGTTATTCTTATTCGCAGAGATAAGAAACACGTTACAAGGAAAGGAAGAAGAAAGGCTGCCCTTTTACTCATTCATTTTTCCACCTTGGTTTAGGAAAGTTCATCCCCAAGTTTATGCCAATTTCATTTACAATACGCAATATTAATAATATAATATTAATATTAATATTAACCATATGGTTAACCACACCGTTTATGTACGTGCTACTTTCGAGCATATATTTAGACTTTAGACCGCCAATGGAAGCAGATACACATATACTTGTGGGAACAATTTATTTGACAAGGTACTCGTAATTGTAATCTCAAGTCATGAAATCTATTATCTTTATTGTATTTTGCAGATTCCCTTAGAGCGAACGTGTAATATAAGTATAAAACTGAAATGTATCAAATAAAAGTAGAAACTGTACCAGGGAATGGTTTATTTGAAGTCAGTATATCTCATAATGTTGAGAAAAATACTTTTTCTACTATAAGATAAAACAAAATACACGGAGAGAATTTTCGAGTAAAAATTACCCCCTAAATAAATTAGGCTAATCGCAGGACAATGCGATTTTTTGCTCGAATTTACTCGAAATTAAAGTAAATATTATTCTAAAAGGGGCTAAATATTATCCTCCCGATAAGAAAATCGCCCCGCGATTAGCCTAATTTAGGGGGTAATTATTGCTCGAAAATTCTCTCAGTTTAGTGTATTAAACAAAATTCTATTGTTATTATTATTATTATTATTTTATTATTATCACAAGCAAGATGTGTAGCGAAAGTACCTCTGCAGGATTTAAAGGGTCACTTTAGCAAAATGCAAGTACTGCAGATGGACTTGGGACAATGCGGAGCACACGTTTTTCGCCTGCAACCATTGATCCGAACAGCGATTGAGAGTTGAGAAAAGTAAAAAAGCCAGCGAACTGTAAATTATTTATTTCTGTTACAAAACAAGGGCCTATTTTAAAATATTCATTACATGTCAGATCATGTAACTTCTTTTCATTTTCGAATGCTGAGTATAAAATACGCAGAAAAATGTTCCCGTCTAATCTATCTTTATTATATAAAGTTCTCTAAATTGATTTCTCTCCCTTTTTATTCACCTCCCTCTTTCCTGCAGTGCTCCTTTACTGTTATATTCTTTGATCAATTAGGCTCTATCGATGAGCGTACAATTCTTCCGGCTACTTGTGCCATTTCACATCGACTGTATAAAGGAGGAGAATTTATTTTCATTTATTCTCTTTTTCAATCAAAATCAAGAAAATTCAGAGAAAGAGCTGCCAGAGTACATATTTATGCGCAGAATTTTGTTATTTTTTTACTTTTATTATTTATGCACAGAATTACTCCACTCCTTCAGCGCGACAAATTATTACGGAATATACAGGCGGCTTCGGTTCGTCGGCGCATTATCAATTTTGCGGGACATGTTTTTGTTTTCTTTATTCGCAAATATCGATGGCACGAGTATATAGGATGTAGGATGATACGCGATAAAGGCATGGACGAGCGCTAAAGCGAATTTGTTAAATTAAAGTTAATTTAAAAGGTAATTCGATTATGGAAGCAATAAACTTAATTGATTTGAATCGTTTCCAATTTGTTCGGTTAGCAATCCTTTTGACAGCATTTATTGGCTTCTACCTGTCTCCGTTTTAATTACTATTTCTGTAAATGATTTTTTTATACTCGGAGTCAATGATATTAGATAACAATTTAACGAAAGTCTTTATTAGAATCACTAAGTTTCGCTTAATTACAATTCGATACAAACATTATTTTATACTGCGTTTATTCAGAACGCTTAACGCTTAAAAATAAATAGCTCTAAACGTGAAAAAAATTATTTTATTAAATTATTTCAAGTTTTAGATTTCTAGTTTTTGAAACTATCATCCTTTGAGACATTTTATCGATGATAGTTTCAAACTTCGAATCACGTCCAAGTTTCCCTAAATTTTACCCACAAAGATCCCTGATATCCTTTGAGCACGAACTCAACCTACATGCAGGTAAACGCTTTGTCGCAAGTATAAGTACAATAAATTAAATTTTTTAGATAGGCAATTTGAATTTTTATACGTAAATTTCTAATTTGTTGATGCGAAAGTCACGTAATAAAAAAGCACATTGAACAATCATTTGAACAATAAGCGAGATCCTAAAGAACCGCAATGCAAATAATACTCAACAAATCAAATAGACATTAATTTATATGACAAAAAGAAATTACTAGATAAAAAAGTAATTCTTACGACGACAGGAAAAAGCCTTTGACTTAATGGAGTGATAAAAGAAAAGAGATAGGGTATCGTTGTTTGCTCTTTGCGGGCAAAAACTTACTTTATTTTCGCCTACGCCGGCTATACTAAAGTTATCCCGCAAACGAGGCTCTCGGGATGCCAAAACAGAGCCCTCGTATTTTTAAATGAAGGGATCGCCGCGTTTAGTGCTGATTTAAAATGCGTACGTAATATATGCCAAGATATTTTTTCCGTCGCAAAGAATATAACTTTATGTCAGGGTTAGAAATTTAATAAAGTCATTGTGACATTCTGTATAAGAGAAGCGCTTAATGACCTTCCAATTGAGAAGAATGAAGTTAAATTATTCTCCGAAAAACGAATAATGAGGCAAGAATACAACTAGATGTTCGTAACAACATTGTTGATTAATTCCAAAATAATCAATAACTTTGTAAAAGAGACTTTGAAAAATTGTAGTTTGAAGTTAACAGAAATTTTAAAAGAACGAATTCCAACACTGAAAAAAAAATTTGCTAAATTCAAATAAGGCTTACTAGCTTCAAGTAAATTATTTACTTGAATAGTAATAAAGAAATATTTATTTGACTTTATACATTTCATTTATTTGAAATAAATA
>UCOL01003413.1:0-19108 GCA_900474335.1 Ormyrus nitidulus | reverse complement strand
TTTCAATGTTATGTATGAGAGAAATATTTTTTTATTAAAAGTAGCTTAGTCTAACATAGAAAATATTTAGCGCGCGCGCAGCGCGCTTGGATGGTGCTAGTACATTATAAATCTTGATAAAATTTGCCAAATAGTGTCAAATCATTGGTTAATGTCGCCTTATATTTCCCGTAGTATATCAAGATTTGGCAAAGAAATTTTTTAGGAGTATAATCATAGATCAAAAGAAACGTATTCTTTACAGATAAAAATAATATTTTGAAAACTTAAATGCTACACTTACGGAATACCGAAATCAGGTCAAATAAATCTTGATTTCGACGAAACATAACCGAAAAAGAAGCTAGCTCACGGCTACATTTCTCTGCAAAGCATTACTCGCGCTTCAAAGAATTCGCTAGTCGGCAAATCGCAAATATAATCATAAGGTCATTGGCTAAGAAGCGTGCTGGTCCTCTTCAGAAACAAGCATCTGCACTCGATCAATTATCGCCCGGCAAACCGTAAGTATAAAGAGCCTGACAGCGGATCTCGCTCAGCCACCCACGCGATATAAACGAACAAGCGCGCATCGACGCTCCAAAAGGATCCGCGAGAGAGAGAGAGACTCCCCTTTTTTATCCCAGCGGTGAAAAACCGGCGCGCGACAACCGGCAATCAGGGCGCTCTCGGTTATTAACCGCGGAAAAATCAATTAGGAGACCCGCGCGCACGAGTGGGCGAGGATCGATCGTGACTCGGTACGGATCGCTTTTCAATATTCGAGGCTGGACGCGCCGCGCCGCAGCCATCTCTGTGTTATTTAAACGGGACTTTAATCAACCCTCGCTCTCGCCTTTTTTTTCGTTAGCTTCTCTCCTAGCTTCGTTGTGGCCGAGTAGGCAGATTATCGAGATCTCTTATCGGGCCGAGCGATTGCTCCATTGGCGACGCAATTTAAAAGCTCCGCGCTCGCTTTTTCTCTTCGAGGCTGCATCTACGCTCTCCGCCGCGCGTTTTGCTCGGTTTTCTCTTATTTCCGCGCCTTTTATCATCGATGATGCATGGCTTGTTCTAGGATGCGCGCGATAACGCTAAGTAAACAGTCTTTTTGTGCTTGCTGCTCCATTATTTTTAATGGACCCGCGCGCGGGGATTCGCTTAAAAATCTAATTTGAAACACGTTATATCAGAATTTATATGCTCTTCGCCGCGGAGCATTTATTCTCATTTTCTGCGGTAAAAATTGCTTTATTAATATTATACGTGATCGGCAGGAAAAGTTGATTTTGTTAATCTACTGTACAAAGATGTCCTGAAAGTAATTAATAATCTAATTAAAATTGCTGGTTTTCTGATCTATTTCGAAAATTTATATTTCTAATTATCGGAATCAATTAAGTTTTAACTATCACTTTGTACATATTGTAAAACTTGCAATAAACTTCAAATGAATATTTCTGTTCAAATTACGTTTGAATGCGAAATTTGTTCGCATTTTTTACGATTGATCGAAATTAGCCAATAAATAATTATTGCCCAATTAAATTCCCTTACAAATTTCTTATTAAAATTTAATACATAATATCAATATTCCTGATTGCCCAATATTCTGCAAGTGTTAAAACGCATACCAGCAATGTAACATCGTGAAATACATAGCGCGGCAAATGATGAAATATCGAAGTACATATTCCGAGTGGAGAGGAGGCAAACTTCTCGAGAAAAATAAATTACGTTCTTAGTCGGCGCATCAAGGAATCGTTACTGCGCGCCATTCGTTTCCGTCGTGCATTTTTGCAAAACTATACGCAAGCGCTAGAAGGGCTTTAAAAGCGCTCTCGAGACGCTCTTACCGCCCACATCGTTTATATAAGATCTCGCAACTCTCTCAAAGGCGAAAATAAAAAGCCGAGAGTGAGAGAGAGAGAGAGCACGAGGCGTATTTAATCAAAGCAAGAACTTTGAATGAGCGCAGTTAGGAGCACGTAAGTGCGCGTGAGTGGTAACAATTTCAGCGGTTCTTTTCCGTTCGAACGAACCGATAAATTATTTAGCGTTATTAACTCGCGAACCCGAGCCGAGGATTGGCGTATGTGGGCGAAAAAATCCCGAGATGCTCATTTTTAGCCGAGGCAACTTTGTTAACAATAAATTACGCCTCGGTATTTATAATTAAAATGTTCGGAAAAGTTTTACCCCGGGTAATTTGTATCATTATAATGTACGTGCTGCGAGGTAGAGGCCTTATTATATTTTGCAGCGGTACCGTATCGAAGCTCATAAATAAATATTAGATAAAAAAACGTCAATTGTTGCGCTCCGTCATTGTGAGTTATACCACTTGTCCACCGGTGAATGAGCACACACACACCTCCGCGAAATAACACTTGCCGGCATTTTTGAGTAACCCGAAAAACTCGTAATAACGCCATTTTATTAGCAAACAATGCTATGATAAAATAACCGAACCGTCGAATTCAGCAGATGAAGACAAGATAGTCTAAAGCGCATTGAAAGATCGGATCGCGGCGTACAATAAACAAGCAATAAATATAATCTCCGATAAAATCTTCCTCTCTCTCTCTGCCTCGTCCCCCGCAACAAACACTCCTAGCGCAAAGCCAATAATCCCCCGCAAAAAGGACGAAGGCGACGATCCTCGAAACACCTGCGTGCAGCGTAATCGAGCGCGCACCTCGGGCATGAATGAAAAACGACCGGTTCCTCGAGCCTGCGCGTGCGCGCGGAGCTCTCTCGTCCGGCCCCGTTTCGCTCTCCTCGCCGTGCCGAGGAGACGATCGGAGATCAGCCTCGGAGCGCGCGGAATATCGCTCAATTCGGCCCCTGGACGGGACAAATTGACTTTTTAATTGCGGCGGGCATCCGATTTTGATTGACCGACAAGCGCGCGCGGCGCAAGGGAGACGCCGGGGTTCCGGGTTTTAATGAAACTCGAGGAGCAGGTTCTTAAGTGTGTAATAAGGAAATTGAAACGAATTTGTTTTTGAGGCTTTTAACTTGTCGCTGGGATTATACCGCCTAACTGTTTTTCGGAAGATGGAATTCTCTCAAAAAGCTGGCGTGTGCTTTTATTTTTTTATTATTATTTTTTTTAAATAACGCGCTCGGGGAAAATCGACGAGTTTTACTGGTATTCGCGCTAAAGGCGTTAGCTAGCTGGTTTGATAGGCTGTTTAAGCAATTTATATCGAGTAAAATTTGAGTAAAAACTTGACAGCGTTTCTTCGCGAATAATTTCACTTGAAAATTGAATTATAGTTTCCCGTTAGGGATACGTATATTATTAGTCAGGAATTATGTTACGCAAAGTGTGTAAATTTATATTAATTTGAGAAATTAAAATAGTTTACGTCATGTCAATTCATAGACTCTTTTCTATTCCCTTGTAAATCTGTTGATATGACGTAATATTTATGTTTATAAAAAATAATATACATATATATTTCTTTTAATTATGTTTACTGGGAGAAAAGTTTATTAAAAATTACCACACTGCCTAGTAAGATCACCACAGACTGTCAAAACAAAAAAAAATACCATACTTTATAGGAAAATTTACCAAATAGTATAATAAAATTTTTTACTTACATAAGGAATTTTACTGTAAATGTAGGAAAATTTACCAAATAGTATATTAAAATTTCTTACAAAGTATAGTAGTTTTTTGGGTTTCAACAGTCTGTGGTGGCTTTACTATTAGACAGCATGGTAATTTTTAAAAGATTATTTGTAATTTTTACTATATTTCTTCTCTCAGTGTATACACATTAAAAAAATATTTAGAAGATTTTTAAAAATATTATTTTTAGCATGTATACTAAAATAAATACTTTGTAACAAAATCACAACAGATTCGATAGAAAAGCTTTGCAAAACTACCTCTGAATTCTGAATGTTTGCTATAAACGCAACACTTAACATTTCAATAGGCCATTGCTGACTAGAAGCTTCACAATAGCTGCTTCCGGTGCTACTCATTCTTAAGCATAAATTAAACATGGGTAATAAACGTTTCCAATTTTTCCCTCGTTCGTACAAATCATTTAATTCCCCTTTCAGCTCAACCTGCCTCATTTCAACACTAAAACTTTACCATTTATTTATACAGAAGCTTACAAAATCAAACGAGCCTCAAAACAATAATTACCGACGTCTCGTCGGCCATAAACGCCGCGCAAAAACTCTATATGCCTCCTGATGAATTCCTCCTCGCATTTATAGTTTTGCCGCATTTCACGCCGCGCGACGCTTATTGCAAGCCGATAAATTTTATTTAATGACTAGTGTGCGCGCAGTCGCGAAAGTGCGAAAGAGCCTTTCAACGCAGTGGTCGCCGATTTACGAGCGTATTGATGTCGATCATCGCGAAATTGGCCTCTGAGCTCGCAATTTTCAGGACGCAATGCACCGGGCCGATGGCGCCAAATTTTAGGCGGTTCGGTATCCTAAAATTGCTGGTCATCTTACTTTTTGCTTGGATTTTTTCGCGCCGCAGCCTGTATTATATACTCTTAATATGTGATCCCTATCGGTTGTTTTTAAACGAGGGTATATGTAAGGGGAAATTTTTTCCTCTCGCAATTTATCTTCTTGCGCTTGAGTTTATCGAAATCTGTATTAACACCTCGTTTATCACGTCGATGTAATCATCGGTACTGAAACAATATTGTTACAACATTTTGGTAACCAATATTTTTTTAAATTATAGCATTTTTTGCGGAGCTTATGATGAGTTTCAAAAATTAATATTTTTTCCGGGAATCGAAATTTTGGCTTTGAATTTTAGATTACTGGATTAAACGTATGAATTTTTTACTGTATCACTTTTACTATATAATTAAAGTAGATTAGACAAATATTTTTAAAGTACATATTGCATTAGATTAACAGGAATTGTATTTCCATAAAACAAAATAATTTTGTAACAAAGACACAAAGTAAGTTTTGCTAGTAAATTAAAAAATTAATATTTTCTATAATTTTAACATTAATTTATGATTTCAAAGTTACTTAATTAAACATAGTTTTTAATATCCCCCGCATCCAAAGATGATCCTCAGTAAAAAAATAACCTGTTAACTTTTTAGTGGCTTGAAATAAATATGCCTCTTATCCTAAGATCATGCGCCTACATCAGTTTAGACGCGAATAATGACTTGTCAGTGAAGATGAATCTTGTGGAAGTCGCACAACGCGTACTTAAGTAGTACGTATTATGAATACGCTTGTTGCTACTTTATCTAAGACGTTCAGTAAACTTGAAACGATTTTGTATAAAATTTTTATTTAATAATAAATTAAAAATTGTTTATTTTAAAATAAAACAATAATACATTTTACAAAATTTGCATTTCTCCTTATTAATCTGATTGTCCAACACAACCGATTTCTTGATCACTGTAAAGAGGTAAATCAAATTTTTATCAATAATTCTTTATTATTCATAAAATAAATGTACTAACCTTTTCAAGGAATGAAAATACTCGGTACTACATGGAGACCAGTCAAATACATCATCATAACCAGAGTATGTTGGTAACATTACTGTATGCACATTAGGCGGCCTATTCTCAACATTGCATTTATTATAATCAAACTCATTTTCGTCGACGCCTTGGTATCCATCATGTTTCAGACCTAGCCTTGAATCCATTATAGTTACAAAAAACTTACTTGTATAAGTACTAATAAATATCAATACGAACAAAAGTTCGTGGCATGATTCAATGTAATTTTGATACACTTACAAATGGCCTAACTCATGAACGCCACTATTTACTCCGAAATATCTTCCATCGTCAGTAATAATAAGGCCGTTTAAGAAAGGATCGCAAATACCTTTTCTAAAAGTGATTCCTGCAGTATAATAACTTAGTTGACAATTTTACGATTTTCTTAGCAAAAGATTATTTCTTTCCTGGTAGCAGCGTAGTGGTAATATTGCTAGATTATCGTTAAATTTTCAAAATTTAGTAATAATTTTCTGTCGATATTATCGCTACGTTGCTACCAGGGTTGATCTTACCAAAACATTCATTGTCTTCATAAGCTCCAACTAATCTACAAAATTATTATACTCCTACAATATTATTTTTTAAGAGTCTAAACTTAGCCTACGTCATTGTATAAATAAAATAATTTTTTTAAATAATTGTACTGACCCTGTCATAGTAACAATGGCACTAAAGTTTGAAATAAATTTACCAAAGTAACGTTTTATTTCTCCGAAATGATCAATTGCTACTTTCATATTGATCGTGCCTGGTATGTTATAAAATTTAGTGTTATCGGTGTAATTCAGCAAGTTTTGTTCCTAATATTAAAATAATGAATCAATATTAATTATTAAAATAATCATTTATTAATTTATTTAATAAAAAACCAAAATAATGCTGTTACTTCGGTTATTATTAACCCCGTGATTTTCAAAGAAATGCTTGGATTGCTGATTGTTTTGTATTTTAAATCAATAGAAGACCAAAAAATATTCGCGTACTGAACAATATTATTGTAGTTTTTACCTAATCTTCTAAAAAGTATTATAAATATTTTATATAAAATAAAATTTAATATATTTATACTTTTAAAGAAAATCTACAAACTTATAGAGAGCATAATCTACTACCAAAAGAAGCTGAATTTTTAATTTACTCCAATTTTTTGGTAGCATTCTAGATGATAAGAAAGACATGCGAGGTGTGTCGAATGGTATTTCATCTACAGAAAATAAAAAAATACATACAAAAATATAAGTATTAAAAAAATATAAATATATATTTTTTACGATATTTGAAAATTCCAGCTTTCCAGGCTACATCTGATACAGTCATAAAATCCTCATGATCTCGGTCATGTGTTATAATTTTTCGATGGATTCTGCTTCGCATTTTTTTCTGTATCCCAATTATTTGCTTTCGCATACCTCTTCCAAATATACCTTTCTAATAAAAATAGTTTAAAAATATATAACAAAACAGTGATTAATGTAAAGGTATTATAGATAAGTGAAATACAGCAATTATTGCGATATTAATGAATATAGAAAATTCATAGGCTTACGTAACATGTGGCTTTACAATCTTTCCCAGTATGAGAACTATTATGTATTGGCATTAAAATAGCACCCGTTGTATCGTCTTCACAGATAAAATCATTTTGATCCAAAATTCCCTTTTCAAATTATCAAGGAATTAATTAAATAAAATAAATCGTATTTTCTTTAATAACCAAGACACTTACTTTATAATCAAGTGCCTTAGAATTCAATGCCCAAACTGGTACATTGTTGAAAACGTCTCGTTCCCTTGGACGTAGATTAAATTTATAGTGTCCTTTAATTGTTTCGAATTCAAAAATGTGTGAATCAGTTGATATATTATTTATAGTCTACAAGGCGAAATTTTTTTATTTTTGAAGTTAAAGATTTTCAACAAAGAATGGAATATTAATTAAACACACTTACACTTTCACTTTTATAAACGAATAATAATAAAAACAAAAAAACATTTATTAATAATTTCATCTTCAAAGTGCCGATCTACACTATGAAGAATTTAGTTTCGTTAGTTATAATCTTTTATTGTTTTAAAGTATGCAAAAACTATATTTTACTTACGCGGCGTGACTTCGTTTATACCTGCATTATAAAAAAAAGATATATTTTAAAACTAATGTCTTTTTAATTATGTGACGTATTTCATACATATCTTTACACAGCAATCTGTAAACTTTTCCAGTAAAAACTAGTTTATTCGCTAAAGAATATTAAACTTTTTCAAATTCAGTCCGAACTAAAACCACCATTTCTACACTGTCAGAATGTTTCTAACAGAATGTTTTAATGATGAACGATGACGCGGTAAAAAGAGAAGAATTTTGAGATGCTTTTTAAAGTTAATGGGTACATTGATAAGATTTACTTACTGCTCTAAATTTTATAATCATTTAAAGTTTTCTTTAAAAGAAAAAAACATCAGTAAAATGGAATTACAGTCCATTGGAAACTAATTTATACCATCCCGTCCACATTTTACTTTAATGTTGATGTGATAGATTTCAGACGTTTCTGCGATTTCATAACAACATAGGTTATTCATAACAAAGTAGAATATATAATGACGTATAATTGCAACAAAACTAAAGCGACATATCAATCAACTAAAGCGCGACATCGGATTCTCTATCTCCTTCCGGTCACTCGTCGGGTACGGTCCCATTTCGAGTGGGCGAACCTCTCCTCCTCGGCGATCGCCTCTCCAGGATAATTCCCGCGTCGTCGGCGAGGAGATCCGCCTCGCCGTCTGGCTCGACTCCGTCTCTCTCCTTGCTTTTATTTCTGGAGCACGTGCGTGCACGTGTGCGCGTCGACGTGTCCCGTTCGAAGCCGCGATATACGCAATAAACATGCCCGCGAGATTTATCGCCCGGAGGGATTTTCTGCGAGCCTCAATTTCCGCGCGCGTCACGCGGGGAGACCCCCTGACTTCCTTTCACGCTCGATCGGCTCTCCTCCTCGGTATTTATACCGCGAGAGAGCGCGAGGACAGTTTTGGCGCGTGTAAAGCTCTCCTTAATGACAGAACCGCGATGAGAGAAGCTGCTCGGGGAGAATACGCGGAGGTGGATACGATTGAGCGATTAGATAGAGCACCTACACTTATAGCAGTCTGCTTTAGATGGACTATCGAGCGCTTGTGCCTTTAGGAGCCAATTTATGGGTTAATCTGACGTTCCTTTCAAGGATGAACGCCTTCCTGAACGACGATGCCGAGGAGGGAGAGTGATTTTTAGTAATCGTGCCATTAGTGGCTTTTTAGAGTAAATGAGCCAACTGATAGGTGCGCCATTAATATCAGAAACGTCACTTTTTACCGTTTAATAGTCTAATTTATTTTTTAACACTCAGGGCGTAAAATTCAATTTTTACCAGCTATTAGAAGGGAGTAAAATGCCTCTTTTTTCCCAGGGAGTAAAATGCCACTTTTTCTCCCTAGGGAGAAAAAGAAGCATTTTACTCCCTCCTAATAGCCGGTAAAAATTTAATAACACCCTTCGTGTTAAAAAATAGTATATCCAACACGGAAGCAAAGGTGCTTTTTGCTGAAGTCGGGTTTGACGCCCGAACGAAGCGATTTTTACTCCCTTGTTACATAATATACTATATCGCGCTAATTTTATGGCGCATCACTCGATATTTTTTCTTCGATTTCCTTACAGTATTAAAGAAGCTTTCTTGCCAAATGGAAGCGCTATCGGAAATCGCCAATTTCTGGCAAATTCTAATTTTTAGAATTTCATGCATGCGAGCAATACCGCTCGAATTTAGAAAGCCTCTTTAATCCAGCGATTCCGCTTGATATTAAACCCTGCTTTCGAGCACTATAAAATTCCAAACAGGTATGTTTACGCTTTAATTCATTGTTTCCGGTCGTAAAACCTTTCGCTTAGCCACAAAACTCGTTTGCAAAGCTCCTCTCTCGAGGAAATAGAGAGAGAGAGAGAGAGAGAGAGAGAGAAGCGCCCAGCGTCCAAACACAGCCGGGTTGCAGGCGCGATGCACACAGACACAGCGGAAATCCTCCTCGGAGGGAGTCAATAAAGCCTACGCGCGGCTTTCGCGAAAAAAAGGAAATGCCTCAAAATAAATCTCTCCCTCTCCACCGGCGGGAGACTCTAATCGCAATCGAGTCCCGAAGCTTCCTTCTTTCCCGCGCGCCGTTCAGTGTGCACGCGGCTCAATGATTGCGCCGCGCGTGCACGAGGATTTTCTCGCGAGGTATACAGGCCCGACTTGATGCGTGGGCGTACCGGAAGTCTTCCTCGCGGAGGCACTCCGACTTGTTCGGAGATCAACCGGATACACGCTTTACGTGTATTTAGCCGCGTGTAAGGCGAGCGTTGCCGCTCGAGCGAGAAAAATCATCTCCGCCTGACGTTTACGGCCCGGGAAAATTGCGCGAAATTGATTATTATGATTTCGACGGGGGCTTTGGGAGCGGGATTGTCTGCCGGGTGATTACGGCGTGATAACTTGTAATTTACATCGAAGTGGCCGCGCGCCGTTCAAATTAATTGAATTTAATTTGCAAAAGCGGTAATTAGCAAAAAGAGTTTACAAGACTCAACTTTAATTATACCGTTCGGGCAGTCCATTTTCGAGCTTTGATGAGCTTTTTAAAGAAGACGTTCTTTGATGGACATTGAATCGAATGAGCTTAAGGTCTTAAAATGCCTTTATTAAGAATGTACGAAATGATTGCCAAGTTGAAATTTAAAATGTATATTTTTAAAATGCATTTATTTGTACCACTCTTTTAATATTCAGTAATAAATTACAATTTTAATTGTCAATTAAACAAAATCATTTCTAAACGAGTTTCAAGAGAAAATTTTAAGCGGATATTCGATATTCATTTAAATATGGAAAACTACATGAATATATATTTCTTAAATTATTAATAAACGACACTAAACCGACCCCGCAAAAATTATCGAAACCCGTAAAAATCGTCGAAAGAATAAAAACGCAAAGCTCGTAAAAGCTCGCTTATCATCGGCGCCGATCCTAAAACCGGCATTCGAATAACAATAAAATCCCCATCGAACGAGCCTCGTCCGTAAAAAGGAAGAGCAGCGCGCTTAGAATCTCGGCGCACCGCGAGCTTATATACGAACAATTGACGCCCGAAGGATAAGATTGATCGCGCAAAGCCTCCTCGCCGTAACCTCTCTCTCTCTTTCTCTCTTCGAGGAAAATAAAATCGTGCGCTGCCAGCGTCTGAAAGGGAGAATTCGCGCGCGCTCATCCTTCACGTGCATTTCCGCGTGTGTCGGAGTCTGTTTCTCTCTTTCGGCCGCTCGCCTCGGCGCGCGGGGGAAAAGGTACGGGCGCCCATGGGTTCAAAGGTGCTGCGGTGTTATGAGGGCGATGACGGGGCGAGCAGCCGAGGAGCCGAGTGTCCCCGCGACGGCTGATCAGATTTTAGTCGAAGCTCTGACCGAAGCTCTCTGCACCTCCGAATTTAGAGGCTCGCGACGCGTAGGACGATTAAACGAGTAAGAGCTCACCGTTAGGCTTGACTGATTTGCGCGTGGGAAATTTAGTTTAACTAAAGAGAGGATATTAATTGTAGTGAATACCGTATACGTCAATCAGCGGGAATACGATATTTTTTGTATAAAAGGCAAGGATAATTAATTAAAATATTTCACCGTAATTTATAAATAATTAGTAAATATTAATGAAATATCGAAACCGACGGATTTTTTTACATTTTCCTTATAAATTCGTTTCTTTTTTCTGCAACCAACCATCTACATTTCTACACCCGCTGACTTTCGTACGTTTTTAGGATTTTTCCGCAATCAAAACCTAAAGCAGATACCCCCCTGCGTTTTTCAATCCACGCCACCGGATTACATCTCGAGCTAATACAACTGCAATAAAAATGGTCTAAGTTCGAACAATCCTC
The DNA here is from genome assembly GCA_900474335.1 of Ormyrus nitidulus. Classification (NCBI taxonomy): domain Eukaryota; kingdom Metazoa; phylum Arthropoda; class Insecta; order Hymenoptera; family Ormyridae; genus Ormyrus; species Ormyrus nitidulus. Next base: position 7,634 of record UCOL01003413.1, on the reverse strand, counting down.
GCTGAAAGCCTCTTTTTAGCTTCAGTGTTATAAAACTTTCAAGTTGTAAGACAATAGATTACATAAAATACTTTAAAACCCCGCCGGTACAAAAAGGGTCCGACCAGTATTACTTCAGTACTACTATTTTTTTTTAAGAAAAAAAAATGTTCACTTTATTTGAAAGACTACAGATAACTCTTACTGACACTAAATTTGTAATTGGACTGAGAGAAAAATGCGAAAATACATTCACTTTCAAATCAATATTAATTCACTACTTTGTTACTTGATACTAAAATAATTGGGCATACGGGTGTTCGTAAAAGTAGCATTCCTATACGTGGCAATAAATTATTCACGTTATCCATAATAATTTAAAAAATTACGAAGGCTTAAAAAAAATGTCGAAAGAGATGCCTCGTGCAACACTAACCGGTTGCTCGCTACTGTGCAGAAGGTAGGTGCTTAAATTGCTGAATAATCCATCAGCATATTTGCTGCACACTGCAGGTGGTGCTACTTGAATTAAACATTTTAACGAGTTTTTTTTCAGTTGAGAATGTTATCTGAATATTATTATTACAATATAAATTATTGCTTCTTTAATTCGAAATAAAATTTTAATATGAGGCCTATCTAGTATTGTATCAGATTACACTGGGTATTTCTTACCCGTAATTTGAATAAATAGATAAAATAAACATAAATATGGTGCTTATAAAAAATTTTACCAAATTAAAAAAGATAAGTATTGATTTAAAAAAAAAATGTTATAAAATCGTTTCACATGAACTGACTGTCGATAAAATAAGGCCAAAGTCCTAAAAACATTATCGGTTAAAAGAGACAATGTCCCCAACAACAAAGCCAGCCGATCTCCTCCGTTATCCGGCTTCTTCAATCTCACGAATTTCGTTCCTTCCCTCAACCGAATCCATATCCTCCTTGTCCGCGCGTCTCGAACGGACTTGTTTCGCCGAGTTCAAAGGTGCTCTGCTCTCGGGGCGCTCGCGATGACGGCTCTCCTCACATGGCCGCGGCGCATAGATCACCGAGAGCTGCCCTCGCGACCGCGCAATAATGTATTCCACGCACGTACGCTGTCGGGCCTGCAGTCCGTACATCAATCAGCGGGCAGCTCTCCGCTGCTGGCGCTTATCGCGCGCGCGCTCAATTTTTAACCCCAAAGGAAGGAGAGAGAGAGGGAGAGAGAAACTTTCTCAGGAGGATCCTGTGACCTGCGCCTATACGGACGGACGTGGATTGACTCGCTCGCCGAGAGGGGAGCCGATTGTTTCTTTTCCGCGAGCGGCTGAGAGAGGTGTGGAAGCCTCGTGATGGAGAGGTTCCGCCGTTGCTTTTGAAGGGAAATGAGGAGATTGGGGTTTCAACGCTGTTGCGAGAAAGTTCCTTCGATTGAAGGAAGTCTGAGGGGAGCAAGTTAATAACGAGAATAATAATGTTGCAAAAAATCAAATCTTTACATAGAGAAAGTTTTTCGCTGAAATTTACAATGGAATTCAGGGTAAAAAAGACACTCACGAACTGTAACATCTTGTTAAGTCGGAGATTATTGTGGTTAGCCGTGTAATTAAATTCTGCGGTGTAATTAACATTTGTCCATAATTAATATAAGGGTATAAGTGTGTTTTCAAAGCTCTAGATTATTATATAAAGAGTAAATTTTTAAATAGATAAAGTTCAGAATATGAAAAAAGTTAAATAAACCATAGAGCATGCGTTTGTTTATTGCTATTATTAAATCTTTGTATTGCAAAATTTCGGCACGCTTTCTCCAGCTGATTATTTTGGTAATGTAAAAATGAGTATTTTCAACAATATTTACCTAATTAAATCAATAATTGTACTAAATAATAAATTATAAATTGTAAACAAATCCGAGTATGCTTTAAATTAATATTTTCATGTAAGACCTTTCGCGATCTGTGGGAAGTTAGCGCCTTTCCAATTGAACTCGCAATAGATTTCAGGGTAATATTTATAGTTCGTTCGAAAATTTAGACAATATAGCTTGTAATTTGCGAAACTAAGTATTTAATTTCAATATTTCGAAATTTGTAACAGTAGAAATTTCGTTCCTGGTATAAAATTTAATCAGAGAATAGGTCAACCTCTTTAAAATTTTGAAATTTGTACAATCTACACAGATATAATAACTTGAAGAAATATAAACTTCTAATCTCTATTATCGGATTAGATTCTTATATTTCAATAATATCTACTAGTTTAGTTTTTCGTTAAAAAACTTAATTACTGTGATTAGAGGTTCGCTTTTCATGGAGACCTTTTTTAAGCATTTTGTATCAGATAAGTATTGAGTAAACGCATAATTTATTAAATCCACAGTAAAAAATTCAACAAGTTTTAAGTAGTTATAGTTATTTCTGCATTTGAAGCCAGTAGTAAAATTTCAAATAATCTTTTTACATAAACGGTTTTTCACTTTATTGACATCGTATAACCCACTATATAAATAAGTTAGTTATAATATAAAACTAAAGTAAATTTTCAAAAGCTACATAAAGGGGCGACGAAATAACAAATTAACATTCTCAATTATCCAGCGGCATTATGCCGCTATTATGCAACGCCTAAAGGCAGTTCCCGAAAAACAAAACTCTTTTCAAACCCGACTACACTTGAAATCAATTAGCGGAATTTCAAATCTGCACTTTCAAATCTGCCATAAAGACGTTAAAGAGCGGCGACTCTCGCACCTTTCTCGGCGTCAGAAATTGAATGCGCGAGGATAATTAATGCCGAGCGCGAAAAGCGAGCTATTATTTCTCGTATGACTAAGGAGCTTATAAAAGGGTTGCCGACTCGTAGGCAAAAACTGATATTACCCGGGGATAAACGGCCGTTGCGTCACAGAGGCTAAAAGGCGCTCCTAGGTTCTTTCGCGCTCGCATAAACCCAATTTCATGCTTCGAGCGAACTGTTATGTGCCCCTCCGAGTCGCTTCTTTGTCGAGCAATGAATGCACTTGTGGTGTGTAGTACGTACTTACGGCGACTTCGCTTTTTCAGAAACTAAGCTCGAGCCCACGAAGCTATTACCACTTTTTGCTGTTGCTCAATGTTAGACAATTGAATAAAGGACTTATTTACCCATATTGATAGTATCAAAAATAATTATGTGCATAGCAAGTGTTATCTTCTTTTATTGCAGTCGCTTTGGATTAAAAAGAAAATATTAAGTAAATTTTGTTATTCCACGTAAAAGTAAATTTTTAAGATAAATTTTATATTTCATTCAAAAGTGAAAATTGCAATTAAAGTTTTAATTTCAATAGACTATTCACAGTCTACCCAACCCGCATATAAAACGTGTAGTCCCGCATAAACAGTTAAACGCGGAAATCGGAATTCCTGTACATTCTAAAAGTACCTTGGCGTCTCTTTCAACTACTTGCACCTAAATATTTATCCGATATCAAAGCATTCGAAGCTTCTTTTAAAAAAAAAAAAAAAAAAAAAAAAAAAGAAGAATTCGCTTGGAATCGAATGCTTTTCTTGTACAGTTTATAAATGTGATCGCTCGAAAAGGACATTAATTAAGAGTCGCGCGCAATTGCCGGGGCAGAGATAATATATGTGTCTATATGTCGAGACGAAAAATGATATTTATAATAAGTATACGCCTCTGGACTAATGAACTTGAATTAAAGGAGAAAAGCGGCACGAGCGAAGACGAGTACAAAGGTTTATGTGCGATTCGAAGATTATCGTGGAATGGGAAAAGAAATAGAGACATCTTGCAGCTTATCTCAGTAAGCGCAATTGAACGATCAATAAATGTACATCAAATTTATTACACTGACATTTTGGTACTTAATTTTCCAATTTTTGACAACAATTTAAAACTGGTTTTAATTAGACAAATTTGTTAACTACATTCGTATACAATAACACTTTTTGAGAATCGTTTAACATTTTTTCAATTAGTTCATTAAGGCGACATAAGCATCTTATTTACCTACACCGAATAGGTTCGTTTAATAGAAATTGTTACACTGAAGAAAGTTCAACCTGAAGTAATTACACTTTTACAAACAAGGCTTCGCTTACATTTCTTCTCAGCTAATTGAAGACACCGTTTTCTATCACAAATCCAAATAGCAATGACATCAAGGAGAAAATAACGCAAAGCCAGCATAGAAGCAGAATCCTCAGCTGGTCGTCCACCAGCTCGAATACCGAGGATTCACTGGTAATCCAAGCATACGAACCCAGCCAGACTTGGCGCACCGACATCGCTGCACCTATTACGGAGAGCTCTATCCTCTCTTTGCCTCTCTCCCTCTCTCTCTCCGCTTCCGCCACCGACAAGACACTGCGGGTATATACCACTCGCGCAGCTCGTCGCTCCGACAAAGTGCCGATAAATCTCTCTCTCTCTCTCTCCGCTGGGGCCAGGCCGATCTACGGTTCACGCGCCGTTATCGAAAAGTCCGTCACGCGAGTTTATGGGCTTGTTCGCGAGAGCTCCGAGCCCGCGAGAGGGGAAAAAAACTGCGCGAACTTTTACCGCGTGCTTCAAGGAGGTTACGTGCATATGCGAGAGGTGCAGCCAGCCTCTCGCGATTGATGCTGCCAAGGAATGCCCGGGGAATTGAGACGCGCTTATTGTCCGCCGCGCGCTTACGGTAGCCGAAGCGTGTTATTGTCTCTGCCGATTGACTATGCATGTTGCACGTACCTGACGGTTCATGCGCGCGCGCGCACGGGGCAATAATGGGTGAGTACGCTCGCGGATTTATTAGGCACTGCAAGTGCGTTCGCTCTCGCTGGATTCTTGCGGACACCGAACGGCTCGACTCGGTGGCATCGTGGTTTTTAGTTTTCTCTTTTTTTCGACTTGAAATTTTTCACGTTTTTTTAGACTTTTTGGTTAAGTCTTTTGGAAACAAAAGGGAAACAGTTACTTTGAAGATGTATTTTTACTTGACGATATTTTATTAGTGTCATTTTATTATGTGAAGTTTAAGTTTTCACCCAATTCTTTTTAATCCTTGTTGGAATTTCTAAAATAAACCCAAGTGTAACTTAACCCCAAAAATTTTTAGTAATATTACCCTTTCAACCAATCTATTATTTTTAACGACCAAAAAATATTATTGCGATTGCCATGTATAAACGCAAATAATTCGACCGAAGGTTTAATTAGCCAAGAATTTCGCAATTAAGGAAAATTTCCCCGCAAAAAGCCTCTTACATCCGGCAGTCGAACGGGCGACAGGTACGAATGGAATAAGGAGCCTCGGCGAGGAATTTCCTCGAGTCCGAGTCATCGTAAATCAGCATATAAATTGTGCATCGACGCGCCGCGAAGCTGTTTACACGCGCGCTCGCGCTGTCCACCCACTAAACGTTCGCGCGGCGGTGAAAAAAAAAAAAAAAACACGCAGACCGAGCCGACGAGCGAGGAGAGCAGGGAGAGAGAGAAAAATAAAAGGAGGAAAGACGCGCCGCGAGACTGGCATAATCGCGCGAGTTAATCGCGGACGCTGCGGCGATCGTCCCTTTTGCCCGATGATGGTACTGACTCGCTTTTTCGTACGCGCGGCCTAAGGTCGCATCTTTTCAATTCCGTTTGCGTGGTCAAGTGCCGGACGGGGATATTTTGGATTCCGTGGGAAAGGACGGCTTGCTTAGTTTTCGTTTTTGTCTTTGTTGAAAGAAATATTCACGTGTTTTTATAGATATCATGTGGTTTATATTATAATGCTTATGAAGATGAGGTTATTTAAAGTGTAAATATTTTTGAATAAAAATATTTAGTAATTGAATATCTTCTCCAATAAGGCATTACTGTTATTTTGCAATCGTACTTGTTATAAAGACCACTTGGTCATAAAAAAACTAAAAATTATAATATTTAGTGCTGAAAATATTTCAAAAAATTACAATGCATTATTAAAGCTTTTTAACAGAGGACATTTTTGGACGAATAATTACGTGTATTTACTTAGGGAGCATCTTTTCGTTGTTTTATGAGCGTCAGAAATAAAAATAAGAAAATTTACCGAGCCCCGTAGAGTGGCGCTCTCCGCGTGCTTTTGCACCTTGGTCATTGGAGCCAGGCTACAATTTTTGAGGCAATAACTTATATACGGCCTCTTAAAACAAACCAGTTTTGTATGTGTTTATGCTCCAGAACTGCTTTTCCGCGTATTACGACGCTACGCTTTTTAATAGATCGCAAATTTTTGCTTTGAAATAGATTTTTCGTGTAGAGGGCAGAAGAGCCCTATGCGAATGCCTCTGCAGTAAAATAAACCGCTTTTGTTTCTCCATTAGTTTTCGAACGTTTTTTTTACGAACACTTGCTCTGGATATTTATTGTTGCAGCTGCTGAATTCTGGATTCAAGTGATGTTCTTGGTTTTAAGAGAAACATCTTTTTTTATCTTCTTTAAAAAACTATCTGCGAAAATGTTATATTTATAAAAAGTTCTATTATTTTAAAATATATTAAGGTAAAATGATTATATAATCTTATCATACGTATTTAAAATATTAAATTTTAAATTACATTTTAATCTTATTATTTATTCATTTTGCGTAGTTTACTTGCAGAAAAAATGTTATTAACTATTTTGGTTCTATTTAATGTAATTTATAAAACCAAAAAATTCTGTCGCAAAATGTTTAAACAAAAAAATTTGTTTTAAAATTTGCTTTAAAATGAGTTTAATTTATTGCAAATGTACATACAATTTCTAAACTATTTATAAGGTACAACCGTGTTTCAAGTTCTTATTTTTCTACGTATCTGTTCTTATCTACTGATGTTGCTATTACATTTAATTTATGGTTTATATTAAGATATCAACTTTTGTAAACATTTTTTATACATTAACTGGTTTCTAATTTTTATTACAAATAATTTTACATGCATCTGTAAATTTTTTGTTGGTTCACCTTCTATTTTAAAATGACAGCAAAATTAGTTATTATTTTAATAATTTTACATTTTTAATAATCAATTAGCCCCCTATCTTTGTAATTACTCTATATTTCTCACAGGTACACTCAACGATATTGTTTCGACTCTGAGTATACATATATATACAAAAGTACATGTTTGCATAAGAGAAAAATTTTATTACCAAATTTGTTACCATACGCAGAAGTCGCTTTATACTACGAAAGAAGAAAATATATTAAATGCATGGTTTGCACAACGGGAAAATATAACTCACTGAATCAAAAATTAAATAAGCAAGGAAGAGTTTTTAAATGTGAAATTTGCTGTAAAGCTTTTTACAGGAAAAGAGATATGATGCAAATAAATTTATTAAGCATAACGAAAGAAAAAAATTTAATTGTTTCAAAACTGGTAAAAATCTACAACAAATAACTAATAATTCTAGGAGATGTATTTTTGAGTATAATTAAGTCAATATTCGAGCAATATTTCTATTTAAGATTTGAATTCGTAATATTGTAGTAATTTAGTCGCAATATTGTCATCTGCGACTTGGTTAAACAATATTACATTAATATTACAGCAATATTATATTGCAGAGTCATGCTCCGGCACCAGAAAGGTATAATGAAAAAATAAGTTCATGGTTAAAGTTATGGTCGCATTTCCAAAAAATTGACAAAGATATATGATCATTTC
>UCOL01003412.1:0-19123 GCA_900474335.1 Ormyrus nitidulus | reverse complement strand
ACCCGGGGGAAAGCATAACTAATAAACAAATAATTAAAAAATAAACTGCACACTCCTCAACCACGTAACCTGAGGGAGAGCATAGCTAATAAACAAATAACTAACCAAATAACTGGCACCCCTCAACCATGTGACCCGGGGGAAAGCTTTATTAATAAACTAATAAATAAACACTAAACTGTATACGCCTCAACAACGGAACCCGGGGAAATTATTATTTTTTTATATCCACTTAATTAAACCGTACACGACCCCACAACCACATAAACCGGAGGAAAGCACTGATTAATTATAAACAATAAATATGTGCGTCCGATTATTACATAACCTTGACAAAAAGTTGTAGGTTCATAGATTAATTATACATATAATTTAAACAATCCCTCGTCTGTTTGTGCTGGTTGATGATTTACAGATCTTTTATATTTTATTTCCCGCCTGTCCACGTTGAATATTTATAGATGAGTTTATTTTAATCCTTCCCACCAAAATCGTTGGTTCATAGATAGTTATTAACCCCCTTGCGCCACGCGACGAATATATTCGTCGTAACAAAGTAATCACCGTAGGACATGCGACGAATATATATGTTGCAATCTTTTTCCTTATAACTTCTCAGAAAAATAACTTAGAGAGGTCTGTAAAACCGCAAATTAAAGCTGAATACTTAAGCTAACAGATGTATGCAGTGTAAAAATCAGATAACACTTTTGTAGTTACAAAAAAAGTGTTGAAAAATTTCGAAAAATTACAAAAATTTATCCAATTTTCATACATTCGGAAAGTCATGATATTTATACTTTTCGAGGTCAAGAATCTACTCGGGGGTTTTTGGGATCGCTGAAATTCAAAATGGCGGATCCAAAATGGCTACCGCGTATTCTCTTTTTTCACTTATTTAGATCATTTTTTACTCGAAATTTGTAAATTCTGACAATAGATTCGTATTCAGCGACCTCAAAAACGTAGAAATAAGTTCTACAAGTTCTTTGAATATGTACCGAAAAATTCATGCATTTTGAAAGCAATTAGGTCGGTGATAATTCTGGCACAGGGGGGTTAAAAGACCTATACTTGATTTAAATATCAAAATTTTATAAAGAAAAATTTTATAAACTAGTTTTTCAAAGAAACTATCTAAAATATGTTTTTATGAACCTGATTTAGTTTAAATTATTCCATTTATATAATGAATATTTGGAATACTCTTCTGCATAGCGTCTCCAGTTTATTTAACCAAACAAAAATCACAAAGCTTTATCAACGGTACACGTATAACTGAAAGGTATTAATTTCCATATTAATTTAGTGATGTTTAATAACGGAATTTAAAATTCCCGTCGCACTGACCAAAATATACATGCATAAACACATTTGCAATTAATAAATTACTTTCGCTGGAGCCGAAAGAAGCCGAGACTCGTTTCATCTTGTTATTTAGCGTTATTTTAAATATTTTCCACCGATCCGTACTGCACAAAATCGGGGAATTAAAAACCACAGAATCAAAGTATGAACTTTAGAACGCATTGCAAAATTCAACAACCGTCATGAGCTTTTTCTGTCACATCAAAGAGTACCGGAGCAAAGCATCAAGCCTGTTTTATTTGATATATGAGCGTATTAAAAATGGTCGGGTTCTGGATTCGGTGAAATACGAATACTGGCAATCATTGATTCATTTTCAGTGAAACAAAAGCTTTGCCGAATGTACATTTGATGAATACAAAGCTATAATTTAATGATACGCACTTTTTATATCAATAACATTATACATATATGTTTTGTGTACCGTAAAGTATTTGTATAAATAATTTACTTTAATTTTTTACTTTTTAGTCAAAATTTAAAACATTTTTTAAATCTTCTGTTGGTCAAGTACAATTTTTGAAAAATAATGTATAAAATTACACGGAACTAAATTCGTAATTGATTACAATTGCAAATGAAAATGGTTCTATCTAGTGTAAACGTTTACGAACACACGAGTTAGTTATTTTAAGGGATTGCTGGTGATTTATTTTTTCCGTGATTCATTCAATGTTCCTGATTTAAAAACGTCTAGACGTCTTAAAAAAAACACTTTGTGAATCAGTTTAAATAAAAAGCAAGGTCTAACTATTCTCCCTTCACTACAAATGCAGTCCTTCTCAAACCTCATGCAGCTCTCCTAAAAATCGCTTAAATTTTCAGCGTCTCTCCGCAGGAGAAAAAATCCGGAATCGACCGGGAATCCGCTCATCCTCTCCTCCCCTTTTTTTGCACAGTGATCCGCTGGAGTGCTCTCCGCATGCTCCATTCCGCGGCGCGGCAGATCTTTCGCTCGCATTCAGTAATGGCACTCGTCCTGCATACTCAAGTGCTTGCCAAGGTGTATTCCCCTCTCGATCCGAAGCGTTGATGCCGATATTGCGAGCGTGTACTCTCGTTTCAGGGCATCGAGCTGCTGCGCAACGAGGGATTCATGTTTAATGAGAGCCCCGTTATTGATACTGGGATGTGGGGCTTCGTGACTCTGCTGGGCGAGGGTGGAACTGCTTCTGAGAACTTTTTTTCTTATCTAACGGGGAAATGATTCTTTAGCTGTTTGTCAGAAATGAAGATTAGATAGTGAGAAAGAGTTATTCTGCATTATCGTTTTATAAAAGACGATGGCGAACTGAAGCGTGTTAAAACTGAAGGTAATTAGATTAGAAAGACGATAATTTAATATACTTGTCATTGAAAAAATGTGTAGAATATTTGAAAGATATAAATACGTATGCCAACCGTTTATGCATCCTTTATTCCATGTCATAATTATTACTGCTAAATTAATTCACGTAAATGAATGCTTTAATTTAAAAAATAACGGTTCAAATAATTACTGAAAGTGATGTTTCGTGCCAGTTTCTTTTTATATAAATAATTAATTATACACACTGGATTACTCGCCGATAAATTTATATTTATAATACTCCACGGAGAGAAAGAAAAAAACGTGGACACTCGGATGAAAAGTGGAGCAAGCAAGCAAAAAAAGCCGCACTTTCCCTTTGAATCCATCCTCGATTCCTGCTTCGATCCTATCTACCCACACGCATGCACACACATTGGCTTCCCTCGGCATCCGATTCATTCGTCTCCGATTCACTTGTCGCGGCGTTATAACCTTCATTGATTCTCGGCAGCAGCGGTGCTCCGTTCACTCTCGGCTGCTTTCATAATGCATTCGCGGCAGCGCTCCGGCTTTTTGCCCCAGCCCTCAATTTGCGATAACGTCTCCATTAAGCCTGGCGGCAGACGAGCCTGAATTATTTCGCCGACGCAACGACCGAGATTTTCCGCGCTCCCTCTATATGCTCGCACCTTTAATTTAATAGAGAGCCCGGCTCTCTGGAACAGGCAGATGATGGATTCGTTCGAGGGGGGGTTTAATTTTAGCTCCCCGATGCGCGTGATTCGGGAATTAAAAGCTTTCGCTTTTTCTTAATGGTATTGGATTCGCTGAGTTCTATTTTTGAGGGATTCTGAATTTTTTAAGCTAGGGGCTGAAATTTCGCTTTTGGAAGCTTTGTCAGTGGTGAAATCGATGTAGTCGATAACTGAGCTGGTATTAAATTTAAGATGATGCAGTTATTTCTAATAGTATTTTTAGAGGTAATAGTTAACGATGATTTTATCTAAAAATGTTATTTTATTCAGCAGATTACACATCACTATACTTCTCAAGTCACGAGTAAGCTCAGCTCATCTTCCTTAACGAATACTTCCATACTTCCTTAACGAATCCAGCGTAACCTCGGGCTCAGAACCTAAACAAGCTTTATCCTTGAAACAACAAGAACAAGAATCCCCGCCCGAAAATGAAATACGCAATTCAGCAGAGCTAAATCCGCGATAGAAATCCGTCGGTCCTGAAACGGATTCTTAGCGTACCGGCGTTTTAAAAATTATACGAACTTATTACTTACATTGAAGTGAGTTTTTAAGATCCCTACTTAGGGCACAATCGTAATCGTGTGTTGGCGAGTCAGTCCGTGACGTCTGTAGGAATTATGTCGGACCGCTACGGTATAAAAAATCCTTTAGTGATATATTATCGTTATTGATAGCATTTCTTGGGAGTTAGAAAATAGAAAACAGTTGCTTTCCTTCAATCGTATCAAGTCACATCCCTAGCGGCGGTGAACACTACCCCTACACGGTATCAATCGATACCACGTGCATTAAAAGTAATGGTTTACATCAGTCGTGACGTCTACGGACGTCATGCCGGTATTCTAAAGGTTAAAGCTCCCTTCTGTCAGTGGAGCAAAAATGTCAAGTCACTCGAAAACCTTCCAGCTTGGAATTACGTAAGCCATAATCCCCGCGCAACTCTCTTAATCCGGTGTATACTTTGATTCCAACTCGGAGACGAAGTGCTTCGACTTCGTGACGAGTCTTGGCGTTTCAAGGGATGTAGTGGAGCTTTATTCCGCGGTAAGACAAGTTTCCGTAGCGGTGCATTCTCTTTATGCGCCGGCTTACGACGCAGATGCAGACGCGGAATTACGATGCCGCATCGATTGACGCTTCGCTGCACGTTCGTGTTCTGCTGGCGAGCGTTCGTGTCTCTCTTTCTGCGGCTTGTTCGCATTTTTTCGTATTTCTTACATAAAACTCGAGCTCTATTAACATAAATACATTTCTTTGGTTATCGAGCGTCTTAGATTATTCAAAATTATAAATTGCAAACGTTAATCTTATAGAGGTAAACATCGTTTTTTTTCTAACATTGTACTTATTAAACATTAAAAGCGTAATATAAAACGACTTTTTAAATAAATTAATAAAAGCTAATACATGTTGCTTTCATAAATATAATTGTTGCAACACAATTCACACGTCAAAGCTCAATTAGAAAATAATCAAGCGGTAATAAACAACTACACCAATGCATATTAGATCTTTTTGAAAATATTAGGCGAAGCATGTTCTGATAATGTTCTGCGCAATCATCGTACTTTATTCATTCGGTTTATCTTTAGAATTTTCCCTAAAGCCGTGTTCATTTAATTAATCGAGAATACCCATTGATGCAATATCAATGAAATAAACAGAATAAAAAGGAACAACCAATTAACAAAGTACTCGATGTGCTCCGGTATAAATAAACGATTGAAAAATCAATTGAAGCCACATTTCCATCGTTGCTTTTTATGCACCCTAATTGAAGTACAATAAAGCATTGTGGATCTAAGTCAAAAGAAAATTCTATAACTCTCCGTAAACGTTTGAGCCATTAAATATCGATATGACTATCGACGACTTAATCTCGAACACGGTCTTAAAGCCAGCTTCCAAACCGCTGCACGCGCCGGTAATTTCGCTCGCTTCTTCTCGGTGCTCCAGCTAACGTACAGCATGCAGAGCTCGGTGAAGAGAAACGTTGCCTCACATCATCTCGGCTATCGACTAATCTAATCTCATTGTGCGCCTCGTAATATATTTATTGCTCGCCCCGCGAGAATCTCGGGGATTTATGAAGTCAGCGGCGGTTTTATACGCTTCCAAGAAAATTCCGCGGCACGCGAGCGCAGGTATTGTTCGAGAAAAAGGCTTGAGAGGTGAAAGAGCGGCCGATTCCCATGTATGTATGCTTGGGAGAAGCCGCCTTCTTCGCGGAGCGGCGGGAGGATGCATTATTTGTTTATTTTGCTCGCTTTTGAGAACGAAAGTTCGGAGCACTGGGACGAAAGTCTATTGTCATTTTAGCCGAGTCTATATCGGGGGCTTTTTTCTTCCCTCGCTCGCGCAAATTTTTAGGTTATGGGTGTCCCGAGGGCGACGTTTCGGTTAGGCGAGTGTAATTTTTGCTCCGCGTGGAATTAATTTATGGCGGGTTTTAGTCGAGCTTTATTGCGAGTGCATGGAATTTTTTTCGTTAATAGACGCAGTTAAGTCACCTTTACGTAGTTTGCACGCGAAGATTGTAATTACGATGGAATCGAGTAAAAACATGAAGTTGCTTCCAGTTTTAATTTTTTTCGTTAATTAAAACTGCTTTTTCTGAAAGAAACCGCAATTACACTTCTGCGAAACTTTTGAAAGACATTGAAAATGTAACTCTTAGGTTTGTATAAAGCTTTACTAGAATTTTCATTCAAATGTTTTTAAAATAAATAAAAGTAACGTTTACATTGAATAATGTTACAAAGAGTTCACATTTAAAGACTTTCGCCTCTCTCGCTTTGTATCCTTAGCAAAAAGCAGCTCCTCCCCAAATCCACGCCGTCTTCGAGTCTGAATCGTCCAGATTCTCCTGTCGCCAATAACTTTTCGCTTTACCCCCCCAAAGCCTCACCTGTTCCGTTGCGCACTACGTGTCTTTACTCGACTCTCTCGCGGGAAAAAGTGCAAGTTTCCCTGCTTCCGTCCTTTTTATCGCCCTCCGAGTTCGACTGGCACGGCTTTTCTGTGTTTCAGTGCTCGAGAGCGCCGCGAGGGGAAGTTTTTAACGGGCTTGAACTTAAGAAACCTTTTCGGTGAATTCTTGAATGCGATAATGTTCGGTTGTGTTTCTCCGCGGATCACTTCGCTTGAGCTGCTTTTCGTTCAGTCTGTGTTTCTGATAAAAGTTGTCCAACTGGAAGATTAATTTCAAATTAACTGTTATTTTATCTTTGCTCATCAATTGTTGAATAAATATTTAATTTCAAATTTTTCATTTTGCACTGACTCTTCCTATTAAAGTCCATCATTTTGTAACAAAATACTTGAGTTTCAATGGCATGAAGAATTATCATGGAGCAACGTCTACATAACAATTTAATTCCTAGAACCGCAAGTTAAGTTTAAAACCTCCCATTCAAAATTTGCATCCTCAGCCACCTTACCCGTCCAATAAAACTCTCCAACCTGGCGAACTTTGAAATTTATCGCAGCCTTAAAGTCCGCACGATCGTCATTAAGCGTCTTCGCTTATCTCGGTGCCATTAAAAATTATCACCAGCCACGCGACGCCTCTCGCGCACCTTGGCCGAGGCAGCGCAACAAAGGTCGAAAAAGCGCAGCAAAAATCTCGGCGGGCGATAATTCCGGGAGGCGCGAAAAAAGGGAGCGACTCGCATTAGAGTCTGCCGAGTGCGCGGTTCCGGTCCATTACCGACAAACGAGGCGGCCCGTGATATGAATGTGACGATAAGGCAGCAGGAGGAGCCCCGGAGCTTTATTGTTCGCCCTAAACTGCCGCAATAAAAGGCCCGAGCGACGACAATGCTGCTGCCGCTGCCTCCAGGCGTTCTCCGGCCCTTTTTATGTGCCCCGGCCGAGATAGTTCTCTCTCTCTCTTTCTCGCGCGCGCGCGAGGTGTGTGTGGATGTGTGGCTGTGTGCCGAGCGAGAAAGGAGCTGAGATCGTTACGATGCGACGTGCGACACCGCCGAGTCGACTTTTTCTGCCTTTTGGATTTGCGATGAAGTGCCGCTACTGCTATTTCGCGCTGTAAAAATTTTTCATAGTGTGAATATGCCGCTCGGATTCCTTTTCTATTATTTTGGGGTTCTAAGCTTTTTTTCGCGCCGATTAAATACAATTTGAATTTTTAAGATTTTTAATAATGAAAATTCTTTTTTAATATGGAAATGGATGTTCGGAAAAAAGAAATTTGTCAGAGATATGAAAGAGTATTGATCCAATCCTTTTATTTTTTTATAGTTTTATTATAAAATAAGAGGCTTCCACAAAATACGAAAACAATGATTAAATTTTAAATATTCAAGAAACTGCTTTGAAAATTTTTATTGATCTAAATTAATTTAGAGACAAAACTCCAATTTAGAAAGCCCTAAACAGAGAGAGGACGGAGGTCAATCTTGCTGCAATATACCGGGCATTTCGGTGCTGATCCTCTATCAACCCAATTATCTATTCGAGTAAAATGTCCTCCTGCAGCGGGAATCTCAAGCCGAAAACGCTTCGACCGTTTTCGGTGCGCTTCAGCCATTCGAGGAAAATTTCCGGTAGAAAATTCCCTAGTAGTAGAAATCCCCTTTCAAGCGTCACTCGTAAATAACCGGGGGGGAAGGAAAGCTCGCGGAGAGGCGAAAAATTCTCATATCCGACGCCGAGGAAAAAAAAAAATAAACTGACCGCCGAGTTGTGAATTCGATGCGGAAGCCTCGGACGGAGACGACGGCCCATGCAAATGATGCACTTTCCAGAATTAAAGCGTCTGGAGAGTCTGGGGCTCCTCGCTCTCTCACCTGCGGCCCGGAAGCAGCGACTCGGAAGGGACGACTTCTCTCTTGCTTCCGTCCGTGTTTTCCTGTCTGCCGCTTTCTATGTGTGCGAGGGAGAAAAAGCTTCTCGTGATTTAAGGCGTTCCAAAGGAGAGGAGGAAGCTTCGTGCTTGGGAATTCGCGGCTGGAAAATTATTCCGCTGGGACTCGGAGATGTTTGGAGATTCCGGTTTCCTTTTTTTTACTCTGTTCGACGAGTGCTCGACTACGAGCTATCGTTTCGCTTCCTTGTCTTTCGACAATTGATTGCGAATGCGTTGAATTGGGGCGCATTTTTTCGGATAACTGCATTAATAAATATTTTTAATGGAAATTTAATTACGGAGGAGGATAAATTTTTCAAATCCGAGTAATTATTTTGATTAATTAATATATTGGTGATATTGAAAATCCTTTTCACTAATTAATCTGGAGTATAATTATGAATATATTTATCTAACGGGAGGTAAAACTAAAAGAGAATTCTCCTCAAAACATTGAATTATTTATTCTTAATATTAATTAATCTTCTTAAAATTGACAAGGGATTTTAAGATTAATAAAATGCACTCTACGTGCTATTTTATTGGAAAGGAATTAATGTTAAAATCTTCATACCCAGATAATAAAAGATAATCCCGCAACTTTTTCTCGCGGACATGAATACGATTAGTACATCCTCTTTCCAAAAGTTCTGTCATCCTGTCCTCTTCGTATTTATATTCATGCAAGCGCCTTTCCCTTTTTTCTATCTTACAAGCAGCAACGTACACATGTGTTCATCCGTTCGCAAGGTGCATGCATGCATGCATGCACTCAAGATGCCATTTCCATGTCGGGCGACTTAAGCGGGGAAAGCACTCGATCGATTCCCTCTTTCCCTCTCTCGTGTACACACTTGTGCTCGGACTTTTGCTTGCTCGATCCCAGTAATAAAATACTTTCTTCGTCCAAGATTTTTCGATGGGACTGTGAAGGAGAAAAAGCGCCCCTTCAAAGGGTGCGGTCAAATGCAAATTCCGTCAAATTGGTAAACCGACCTGCAAAATTGTTCTCGGCGACGGTTAATTTAGAACTCGCCGACGAATAGTTCCAGAGCTGGCTATCAAAACTTCTTTATTCCCTGCAGGGCGGCAACTCATTGCCATGCAGATGGGCCTTTTTTCGGGGAATTTCAAGCACCACTTTCAAAGGAGGAGGCTAACGAAATTCAGAATTTTTGACCAAACGCTCGATGCTGCTGCTTTTGATGGAAGTTTACTCGCCAGAGTTGACGATATAATGGTGTCTGGGATATCCAGGTAAACTCTCGGCTAGCAATTATGTGCTAGATTACTCGGAGGTTAAAAAGTTTAACTATACACCTTTATTCAATTTTCAGGAAAATGTCTCTAGAATAATTATCAATTTCCATCCAGTTTAAGTGCCTATAATCCCAGTAAATCCTGATTTTCCTTTTTTAGAAACAACGAATCTCCATTATTATCAACAGGCGAGATAAAATGCTAAAATCCATTTTCTTGTAGAACACGCATAATTATATTTGAGCCTCGAACAAAGAAAGCCTGGATCAAAAAAGCAACAAGCGCCGGGAGTACCACCGTTCAATCCTGCCATGGAGGTCTCTTCATCCGGCAATAATCCTTGCATCCCCGGTCTCCCAACAAAACGGTTAATTTCCCAACCTCGCCAAGCAAAACAGAACCTGGGCACGGAGCGATAATCGAAGCGCAGCACGGCGAAATAATTAATCGCACCGGCCGATGGAGCAAAACAAAGATCGGCGCACTGGTTGCGCTCCGCGCTGCGGATTGCGTAATCCGCTCTCTCTCTCTCGAAGCTTTTGGGTCCCGAACAATGGACCCTCGGCCTGCGGACTTGATTGTTTCGCCACATTGTAATGCGCCGTCGTCAAAGTCAAAGCTCAAGCTCGTTCATTCACGCCGGATTGACAATGGGGAGGGAGAGAGAGCTGCCCTGCGCGTTTTATCGGAAGATGGAGCGCCGGACGATGATGTCTTTGTTGCCTGCAAGAAAGGCTTTGCTTTGAGGTCTCTGCTGCTTTGCTTCGCTTTGCCGTTACTGTTCCTCGGTCTTGTCTGTGCGCACTGTGATGTTTGACCTCGTCTCCCCTAGAATTTTGATTGTTTTAACGTGTTCGAGGGAAAAGCTTGCGGAGATTCGATTGAGTTGATGAATATTTGATTGGGTTGATGTTTTTGTTTTTATTCGAGCTTCCCTTTTGTTTCGGTTTTATTGACAGAACGATTAATGGGTCCATTTTCTTAATTGGATTGAAATTTACAATTTAAATTTGGATTGATTTTCTCTGCATGTAAATTTTTTCGTTTTTTAAACTTACTAAATATTGCTTAATTGTATTATTTTATTAGTTATATTAAAATTCTATGCAAGTTTTTTTCATATACTGTTGGTAGCTGAGTAAATCAATTTATAAAAGAACCTCGATGGAATGAAATGAAATTGGAAATGAAAACGATTTTATAGTCGTAAACAAGAAAAGTCATAAAAAATCGAACACAAAATCTAATAGTAACAAACTATAATTACTTCCTTGTTTATCGGTTTAGTAAAACGCTTTTATCACAGTTTATTCCAGACATATTCATATTGCTTATATTTAATTAATGTTTGCGGTAATAAAAAACTATTATTTGAAACAAAATCTTTATCTACAATAGAAATGTGGAGAAAAACACGTTTCGGTATAAACAAGTCACTTTTTGCTCAAACTACTTTGTTGATTTGTTTTCCTTTTTTATTTCTATCAGGGAATTGGCTCTGTTTTAATAAGACAAATGTTAAAAAATCTAAAATTGTGTTCTAATTACCATTTTAACCATTTATTGGAAGATTCAAAAACGTACGTACCTGCAACAAAAAATAGATAATATTTAATTATTTATATACTGTATTATTATATAAAGTTTTTACTATATCTAAATTAAAAGAAAATAATTTTTTTCATAAATCTCAATCAGCAAAGCTTTTAAAAAACGAAAAACCGATTGCACATCCTTTTCTCGGACCGCAAAAGCCCTTCTATCTCCGGCCAAAGCGAACTGCTGTTCGGCTCGGACAAAAGCCCTTCCTGCTGGCAGTCGCGCCTCGATCGGGAAAAAGGACAACGTCGAAAAAAGCAAGGAATCAAATAAATATCCGTGAAATCGATACTATACGCTCGTCTCTTTCGCGCGCATAAACGTTGACTCGATCTCGCGGCCCTAAAAATCCTCGAACGCGTGATAAATTCGCGCGCAACGCCCATAAACCTCTCGCGAGCGCCACTATAAAGTCCGCGAGCTTTTCCTTCCCGCGCGCAGCTCCGAGGACGATTGTAAATCAGCCAGCGCGTCGCACTGATTCATCCGAGCAGCGACTTTCTCTCCCGGTCTATCTCCATCTCTTTCATAAATGAATCTTAATCTTCGTCCGAATTGTCTATCGGGTAGTGAGAGGATGTTGTATTGCTTGGGCTTGATGTTTTTTTTGGTATTTTTAAAGAGATTGGAAAAATTTTCCTTTAATAAAAATTGGAAACAATCCTTTTAGTAAGTAGCTTATCAAAGGTAGGTATAGCGAATAAACATGTAATTTGGCAACTGCATGATACTGTTAAATGCATGTCCTTTTTATTACAGTGTTAATAAATAATATAACGCTTTGTTGAGTTTTTCAAGTTTAATTATATTTAAATCCATATTTTTCTATAATAAAAAAGTTCCATACGACGTTAATTTTGCAAAACTTTTTTGCAACGATAAACTCGATTGAAATAAATCAGTTTTTCATCGTCCTTCCATTAAATGCAAACTCATCTGCACAGAGTTGAAACACAATCGGCGGTCGAGCCAAAAATTCGCACCGCAGGATCAAACGCTAACGGCGGTTCGCCGGCGAAATTGAATATTTCAATTGGCGAAGATTCGGGGCGAGAGAAATCTCCGCGCCGCCGGCTGAAAACGGGCTAATGACTTTGGTGCCGGCGACGAGGAGCGAATTGCGCTCTCGCGCGTCATTATCGCAATGCGCGCGTCAACGCGGAAACTGTTATCGCGGCCCGGGCGCCGTTAACATAAACAATGAGGTCGCCCCGCCGTCCGGTCGAAATTATGCCGGCCGCTCGTTCGATATTATCGTTAAATGAACGAAGCCGAGGGATGGTGGGAAGAAAGCGGATTTGGCAGATTCTGCGCCGAATCATTCTCGATAGCGGAAATTTATTCGCGGATTGTCCGACGATCGATTCGGGGATTCGGAGAATGAGGAAAAGTAAGGGGTAGTTTTGCGGATTAATGGGACGGAGGATGATTTGTTGCTTTTTCGAGCTCTGCGGGAAGAGAACAAATTTATTTTATTTCCATACGATCTGAATCTTGAATTATGTAGAAGACAAAGGCAATATTTTCGATTATAAAATATGATTAAATTATGTTGCTTGCACTTGGATAGATTTTTTGTTTTACAGGTAGTAATTAAATTTAATAAGCAATGACAGTATAGATTAATCGACAGGTAATTTCCTGCCGTTCTGAGAATTTATAATCTATAGTGAATCAATATTTTCAGTTCAGTGTAAATACGACAGCAATTAAATGAAAATTAAATTAAGTAAATGCAAATAACATGTGCAGTGAAATTTTTTGAATTAAAGAATTCAATAATCCATATATATTAAATAACAAACTTCTAAAGATTTTCGTATATAATTTAAAATGAAAATCAATAGGAATTAAATCGTATTTTGAATTTAATTTATTTATCGTTCGAAATTTTAAACCAAAATGCAACATATAACTTACAATAGGGTCAAGTTGAAATCATTGCACAATTTTAAAAGCAATTAATGAATTTTTTCGCCATTTTGGCGTTGATAAAAAATTGACATGACCCTTGTTTTTCTGAAGTTCATATTTATTAAAACAACTAGATAGTAATTATTAACCAGAAGAAGATTACAAAAAACAATATGAAAACACTTTGGATGTAGGATACTATGTAGTTAGTTACAGTGAATTTGATGTGTGAGAGTGTTTGTAGTCGAATCACCTTATGTGTCGAAACATAAAGTAAATTAAAGTAAGTGAAGTAAAGTAAATCTACACAAGTTCTCTGGTCGAATCACTGCGTGTGCAGGACCTCGAGAAAGTTGGAATAAACACTGAGTCGATGAATTTTCATTTTTGGCAAAACACCTGGCTGAGTTGGGAAGGAATAAATTTTATGACGACGTGTCTAGCAGTTAGTATAAAAATAGAAGGATGTTGAAAAGGTGTTTAAAATACTGGGTAATAAAGCAGGCCGGAAAGGCGATTGAAACATGCGCCCAAAACATGTAGCTCAAAATATCAATAATTAAAGTTCAAACACATACAATGCACTGAAAAAAACTGTAATTGAAGAGTATTTGTAAAAGTTTTTTTTCAAAGCAGTCAGCAACAAAATTCAATAATAACGTATGATTCTGGAATATCCTGAACCTTGCCCTCAACCAGTCTCCCTTCAGAACCCGACGAACAATACCCCTTTCAGCAACAAAAACGAGCAATTTTCCTCCCCTCCCCGGCGCAAAAAACTCGCCGCCAACAATTCCGGCTTCGAAAACGCACTTACGACCGATCCCGTCGCTCGCAGTCTAGTCCACTCGACTCGCGGGAGAGGAGGGACGTTCACCTGTTGCTCGCGAACGAACGCGTTTGACGAGCCGTGGACGCGCGAGCCATTGTGCCCGAATTTCCGGCCGCCGCCCGCAGCGGCGCCGCGAAGGACCGTCTTTTTTTCCCCCGGGGGCGTCGAACAATCCCTGGGAAGCAGATGCTCGCTGTTTTGGAAAAAGATCATATGCTGCGGGGATTTTCGCGGTGGGGTTAGACCGGAGCTTTGCTGCAGGTTTTGCTGGTTGGTCGAAAGTTGTTTTTAGTCAAGTACTTGTAATTTTGTAATATAAAGGGAGTGCAATTAAAAAATGAAATAGTAGACAACCCTGGTAGCCATTCAAATATTAAAAATATCCAGAATCATAGCTCATTCAAAAAAAGAAATGGATTGTAAAGTATATTAATTCATCATAAATTTTAATAATATTTATTCTCCGAGAAATGGCAATATTTAAACGAGAAATTTCTAAAAGTAACTTCTTGCTATCGCGATATGTACCTTTCCACTTTTAGCGAGTTCCTAAAAAATTCTATGCATGTCTAAGTACTTTCAATGTCTTTGTCTTTAAGGAAGAAATGTAGTTTGAATGAATTCTTTTTTTGTATTTGAGAAAATTACTTCTCACTTTCTATTAAACTCTACGACATATTTGCAAGACTTTGTGTAATATTGCAAAATAAAATATTACATTTTAAAGTCGGTTATCTTTCTTTTGTAAATGTTTTTATTTGCATGAATTAATACAGTACGCTGGTGTAAATAATTCATGCGAATATTTGGCTTTAATATTGTTAATGATATTGGAAATTTAAATTATACACTGGACTTAATTTATATGTACTTTAATTATATCATAATGTAAAAATACAACAGAAAATATTACTTTAAAATAAAATAATCTACAGATATTCGTTTTTTATATATAAGTTTCATTTAATTTTAATGAATTATTTATTAAATCATGTGGCCATGATAAAAATTATTTACATTTTAAAACATTTATGCTTCACGTTAATTTCCATAATATGGAAATTAAAAGCAAACATTCGTTTGTAAAAGGAAATTTCGAAAACCTGCTGCGAAGGCAAGAGGGCGGCCATTTCGGATGAAAGGAAAAAAAGCGAGCCCGAAAAAGTTTCAAGTCAGGGGAAAGAGCCGAGTGCACTGCAAGCGAAGCTCGAGGATGATGAGCATCGGTGCTCGTCGTCAGCAGCTCGTTCATCATTCTATTTATCTGAGCCGTCAGCTGCTCGATTTTCGCTTCGAACGAGAGACACACTTTATCGCCTCGTCGCGGGAACGAACTTTATGAGGCGGATTAGGCGGCTTAGTTTATTAGAATTGCATTTCGTTGAGGAAAAACGATTTTAACGGGGGCAGCTAAGATGCGGATTGAATGGGAAATGGAGTTTTTGTGGACGGAACGGTTGATGGATGATGAGTAACTTGATTTCTGAGAGAAAATCTAAGTAAAGAGTGGTTTAGTTTAATTTAAAAATTGATATAAAAGACTATGAAATTTTATTTGATTTTATTTATACCAGTAAAGCTAGCATTCATGTAAATTAAATACTTCGATTTATCGTGTATAGTAACTTGTGAAATCGCCGCTTTAACGGTTCACATAAAGATTCATTTTTAACTCCGATATCGCAAATGAAATTAGCATAAACTAATACTTTTCGTAATCCGGCTTATAATTAAAAGTCGAAATTAAATTTCAGCGAGGACGATTACACTCTATCTGAAACATACTTTTGTAAGCCTTTTAAATTTGTGTATTTTCATTATGCTTGTAAAGCTCAGTAAATACGATTAATTGTTTATCAAACAGAAAACAGTATATTTTTACTTGTATGAGTACAATTATTTACCAAAATTAAATTCTTTAAAAAATGAAATCTTATACAAAATTTAAAGTCCAGTTTTTAATCAAAAGTTAACTCTAGAAATGTTTGATACCTCGAAAATCTCTCATATTTAGAAGTATATTAAAAATCTTTGTTATGAAATCCAGAAAATCCTGGTATTTTCTTTATTAAAATTTTGAAAATGTATGTATGGAAGAAAAAACTACTTCAATATCCCAGTAAGTCTTTTACACTTCTCCAACTTTCTTAATGAAATCTACTCCATCCTCCTTCTCACCTACCAAAAACCCACCCGCAATACGCCTAAATTTCCAAAAATAACATCGACCAATTGAAACATCATTGCTCCGCGAATTCCCAAGAAAACAAAGCAGCTCCTGAACGAGTCCCGGATCGTTAAGGCGCGAAAAGCCTCGTTTCGGGTATTCCCTTAAAATTCCTGGCGTAATCCCCGATAACGAAGTTGTGCGGCCGTCATCACCTGCGGGGCGCCGAGATTCAATCGGCCGGCGCAATTAATTAATCTCGGCTGATCAAACGCAATCACCATTATGCGGCGAGCCGCCGCTGCCGGTGCCGGAGCCGCGTTACCTCTCGCGATCGTTCGCGCCGAAATTTAGGGCCAGTTTTACGAAATGACTACCGCCATTTTACCTCGGAATTTCGTCGAAACGTTCGGCGCTCTTTTTTGCTATTATTTGTGGAATTGAATTCTCGAGATTTTTTTTAAAGAATTTTAATATTTGGCTCTTAGCTTCTGTATGTAATTGTAGGTCTCTTTAGTAAAGTGAATCTTGAATGTGCAATTTGGAATTTGAAACAGTGGTTTTTAAGAAAGTTTTATTAAAAAGATCTGTTAAATATAAAAAATATATACAGTATTTCATAAATTTTTTATATTTTATTTTATCGCAAACCCAGAGGAGCGCGTTTACTGACAGTTTATTAAAAAAAGGGGTTTAAAAGCTGATTACTGTAGCTTTTCCGAAAAATTAGTCTTTCAGCCTTGACAGCTACTGAAAGTCGATGGTGTAAACTGATACCTTAACTCAAAAAACATCTCGCATACCGGAGAAACGCAAACACGAAGCGGAACACTACAAAGGAAAAAGAATAAAGGCAGATATAAAAGGCCGATGGATCGGAGGCGGAGTCGCGACATTTGAATTTTGTTTTTGACGAGTAGCGAAAAGGTTTTTTTCCTTCGGGGCATTTTTTGCGCTCGTTCGCGGGCAAATTCCAAAATGAACCATTAGCAGTGAAAGCTCTCCCTTTCCTCTCCTCGAGCGATATACTTCTCCTCTCCCTCCCCCTGGAACGACTAAACGAGCAAAAGCTTTTAACGGAATACAAGCGTGCCGTTCGTGTCCGATTCTCGCTCTACTCTCTCCGGTCTTTTTTGCGAGCCATTCGCTTTTTTTTCGCTTCCGCGCGCTCTTTTTTTTTTTTTTTTATCTTTTTCGACGGGCCGATGCTGCGCTGCCGTAGCGCCGCCACACGCCGTATACACGCCGTAATCTTTTATTGCGCGTCTTGGCGGTTTGCTACATTTTGCGGTCTATATTTTCGATTTGACTTTTTTGCGTCGGGGTTGGTATCTTGAAATGGTTGCTTTGAAAAACGATCGAGGTTTGTTTTATTTTGTTGCGTGAAATGGTTAAGTGTGGAGAAAAATGGATGAAAGTAATATAAAAAATGAAATTATCTACTTAAATGACTACTAAAGATACAAAAATAATATAAATATATATATTATACATCAGAATGTGACGAATGATTATATTTAATGAAAATCTTCAAATAATGATTCATTTTCCACAACAAATGTGTATGCATTATATTCTCCTTAAAATAAACTTTAATAAAAGAAGCTCGTTCATTAAAAAACCAGAGCTTTTCATCTCCGTAAAGACAGCACTAATCACCGAGCGTAAAAAATAAGCATCCGCCAGGAAGATTTTCACGCGCCTCTTCCCCCGCGAAGAAAAACGAGCGGTTCAGCTGCGATGCAGCAGAATAAGTAGAGAAAAAAGCGGCAGCTTAAGAGATACAAGGTTTAACATCGATCGTGCCTTTTCGGATAATTGATTCGCCGTAACGGAGCCTCGCGCTCGCATCGTCGTTCGTCTTCATTAGCGCGAGACGCGCAGTCGGAGAGGGGGAGTAATTTATTTATCACGGAATCCGGCAGAATTAAAGTCTTATCAGATTCGGCGCGATGCGATAGTTGGGAAGGGTGCCGGCGGCTGCGCACGGCGGGAGATTCGCCGAGCAGAATTTGATGAGAGATGATGAAGACGGAGACGAAAGTTTTCGGAGGGTAGGTTAGGAAGCTACGCCGAGGGTCTATATATTGCCGGTACTGTAATTCGGATAAGTAGGGTTTCTTAATTGGGCGAGCACCGGAAAATAGAGTGCTGGATTAATTTTATATTTCGCTGATTGAAATGCGAATTCGGAAATTGAAATGCACTGGTTTATACGATATGTAACAGCGACTGCTGCAGATAATTTCGTAAATTCGTAAATAATGATACATTAATTTGAAAAGACATATAATTCATGAGCAGTTTTTTAGAGTGTTTGATTTGTTAGCAATAAACATTCGATTTCAAGCTGCCATTTTCGATTGATTTGAAATAAATGATGCAAATCATTTTAATAGAATCATGAATAATATTATATGTGCAATGTATAATAGCTTTTGTCATTTAATCCTTCAAATTATATTTAATTATCACACTACGTAGCAATTGTTTGATATATGAAAGAGGAAATGTTATTGCCCCGTTCAATTGATGTTCCCTCTAGCGTACTTTTTCGTAAAATAAAGAATCTTTAATCTTTATAAATATTTATAACCACGGAGGAAACAATAAAGCATTTGATAAATCTTTGCACAATAATAAATCTGCTTATCCTATAGTTATTTCGATTAAAAATTTTTAATTTTTTCTACCAAATCAATGCAATCCGTCGTAATCCCAAGATATCTAAAACAATAAGCTGCAACAACTACCCCAAAAGTCCGAAAAATAAGCTAACCCTGCCATCTCGGAGATTCCCCGAAAGCGTCGTTCCCCACCCCGATCAGCAAGCTAGACACTCTAATTATCATCATAGGAGCAGCAGCTATCGACTTAACCGTAAATTACGAGGTGTTCGCGGCCTCGGTGCAGCTCGGTTCATCTCGGGGACGGCGCTTGACAAATGGGCTAGAGCAGCGGTGGCGCCCAGGTGCGCCGCGCGCACTTCCGGCCAATTTACGTGACGTTTATGCGGCCCCACCGGTGTTTTCCGGCCGGGCACATTTAGCCCCTTCCTCCCCCC
>UCOL01003411.1:0-19127 GCA_900474335.1 Ormyrus nitidulus | reverse complement strand
CCCCTAACCAGCCTTTGAAAAAAGGCGAAGCCGTACGAGCTACACTGACCTTGATTGTCCAAAGTTTGCCAATGCAGAGCCGAGCGCGCGGCGCGGGGAATCGATTTCTCCCCGCTGCAGGCGTTTGCACTCGCCCCTCTCTCTCTCTCTCTTCCTCTTTCTGGCTGCACAATTTGCGCGATGGCGTCGGCCCGGAACGGCCGCGTACGCGTTTCATTATTCAGTCCGGCCTATTTGCTTTGTGGCGAGCGAGTCAATGGTCCAGGCGAGAAAGATGGCGAGATTCCGCCGGCGCTGCGCGAAATTCCGCTATTTTCCCGGGGGCCGATATGCGAGAGGGAAACGATAATGACGGGCGGCCCGATCGAGCGGGAATTTTCAAACTGTTGTGTGCTCTGCAGCGCGCGCGGGGCACCGCCGCGCCGATCGGAATATGCGAAAAAGCTCGGGCGAGATGCACGAGAGACTATTACCATTGTAAATTCGAGGATGATAACTCAAAGCGCCGCCGACTAGTTTCCGTGAGAATGCCGACAATGTAATATCGCGGAGAGGCTCTTTTGCAATTGAGTTTATTAAATTTCCGAACGGTCCGCCGGGGTTTTAGTAAGTGCGGATATTTGATCATTTTTCTGAAATATTTGTATATGCAATGCTCTTCGAAACGCAAGTTTCATTGAGAAATGGATGTTTCTTTTCAATATCTATTTTAGTGATGATTATATATTATATAAAATATCTGAATTCTTCCAAAGGCTGATTTTAGCAGAGGTGGAGTGAAATTTGATTGGAAATTTTGAATTTCCAATACAAAATTGATTATTTTAAAACTTGGTATAAAATCTGATTAAAATTTCAGGCATTTTATTGAAATTTTTCGAAATTTTAGACACCGTTGACTAACCACACAATGTCCATAACTCTTACCTTTATTGGTTTACTCATAAAGTTTTAATTTTCTCCGATTATATCTTTTCATAAATTAATAGCCATTAAAATATTATTACTAATATAATTGTAAAACGATACCGTCGTATTTTTCAAGCAATAATCTCGTAAATTAAATGATATATATTTTCCGTAAAATTATATCAATTCCTGAAATCCATTCCGAAAAATCTAGATCACCGAAAATCGACCAAGTTCCACCTCCTTTTGTCCACCCGAAAATCCATCCCTCTCGACTCGCATAAAAATCCAAGCCTCCTCCGCAATCCAGAGTCCCCCCCGGCATACTTGCACTCTTCGAGTTAGCCCGCCGTATTACTATTTCGCCCCAGCTTGGCTCAGGACACGTCGGCCGCTCTTAGGCATGCGGCAGCAGGGCTGCGCGGGGCGTCCGAAACCGCGACCTATCGAGGGAATATTGGATTCCAGGTGCCGCCTCCTCGGCCATCGGCTGCGCGACCGCAGAGAGAGAGAGAGAGAGAGAGAGGAGCTGTTATATATGTGCCGGGCCTGGAATGCAAGTCCCATTGCTTCCTCTCTCCTGCATTAGATTACGCATTGCGAAATGACGATCCGCGGGCGTTTTTCGCAATTTCCCGGCGGCGGCGGCGGCGGCGCTGGCCGATAAGTGAGCGGGACTGGAATGTATAATACGTCTCGGCCGTGTGCCGCTGGATGTAAGATGAATGTTGCGGGATAAGCGAGGAATTTCGCCGATCACGCCGGGGATCTGATGATTGATTCTATTAATATCGGGGAGGCTAAATTTATCGTGTATTCAATTAGAAAGCTGGCCATTGTGCGGTCGAGTGAAGGAAAGCCTTGTTGTTGCTTTTCTTGCAACATCTTCAGATAGAGTGCAGCTTAATAGAATTCTTATTTGCACTGGAATCTGCTGAGAAGTCGTTGGAAATATATAAAAATGAAATATTTATTTAACTCCATCTCGTAGATTCTTTACTATTCCTGCTGACATTTGCAGATTAAATAGTTTAATGGAGCCTTTATTGGATGAGCTTTAATAGGATTAAGGAAATGAATTTTTCATTTATTAATGATGAGTTTATGAAATAAAAGATAATTATATTGCTCGGGATTTTTTAAATTACCCAGTTGATAGATTATTTAAATTGCGCTTTAGTAAAATATATCTATGTGACCTGAATACCCAATGAAACATTCTGTTCCAGTGCTAATTTCAGATCGATATCAATTTTATGCATAAAGTAGCCGTTCAGCGTAAAAGTACAGAACCGCTGCAGTTAATTAACTGAGCCCCGTCCAGAAATACCTCGAAAATGATTTAAATCCGCGCGCACAAAGAGCTCAGGGACGGCGGCAATAAAATTTCGCAACAGCTCTTCGGCTCATCTCCGCGAAAGATTAATCTCCACAGGCTCCATTCCATCTCGCTTTCTTCGGCAAACAATATCCATTCCCATGTGTTGCAGCAGAGGATAATTAGAAGCCATCCGCGCGCATCCAGCGCGCGACACAATATTCCCCGGGAGTAAAAGAATTTCCACTCGTCAGATAAGACGGACACCGTCTCGCGGCTCGCGCACAAAGCGCCGAGAAAAGTAAACAGCGGCACAATCTCATACACCGTCGGCGATAATGAACGCGAGCCGCGAAATAACGTAAGTGAATAACCGCTCTCTCTCTCTCTCTCTCTCTCTCTCTCTCTCTCTCTCTCTCTCGCGAGTGAATGGATGAGAGCGAAAGAGAAAGGGAGAAAATGATCGGGGCAAAGAAGCCGGGGGGAGATTCAATGGCCTGTGTGTGCGCCTGTACGCGCGAGGAGAAAGAGAAAGGGAGGATGGAGGCCAAGGAAGAAAAACGCAAGCGAGCCGTTAATTATTCGCGCGCCTCTCGGAGCGCGAGGGAATCTCTCGCGAGCGGCACGCCAGTCCTTGAAATTTCGCTCTCACACGACGACGACGACGACGACGCGGCGGCAGCGAGCAAAAAAGTTAACCGGCGGGGGAGACGAGAGAAAGAGAAGATGCCGCGACCGCAACGGAGGGACTCTGCTCGAATGATTTTCGGAAGTATCGTTTTTTGAGGGCATTCGACGGGATCGCGATGGAGTAATATCTGCAAGCAGGATAAAAAGGAAAAATTGTTAAATACGAGTGCCGCGCGTTCGCCTTATCGGGATTATATGTTTTATCTCGCGCAAAATTCATTATTCCTCAAAATATATACATATATACATATATATTTATACGTGTCGTTCGGCTAACGGAAAGGAAAAAAAAGTGTGACGAGGGGCCTTCGTATATTATTTCCGGCGGCCCATAAAGCAGCGCAATTTTATTAGCGCAAAGGATAAAGTTCAATTTATAAGAGCCTAACGGATGATACCGAGGCTCATCGCCCGTAAAAAATCGTATCAGCGAATACATTTTTTCTCTCTCGCCGGGCGCTCCGAGCGCGCGCAGACGCTCGTAACTTGCTTATAACGCTTCGGCGCGGCTGACAGGACGAAAACCGTAAAAAAAATCAGCAGAAATTCGCGAGCGAGCGAGAGAGAGAGACGGGAGAGCGAATCGCTCAAAAATAGGCGGACGGGAGATATATATATATATACATCGATCGCGAGCGGGGCAAAAAACGGCGGAAGGAGGGACGAATAAGGCGAATAACTGGGAAAAATAGAGGCCGGAATAACAATGTAAAAATAATAAAACGAACGCTGACAAGCAATATCTATAAATTCGAAACATCGCGCGTCGCTGATTGTTTTCCCCGCGCGCGCGGAGGGCGACTCGCCCGCCTCTCTCGCTCTCTCTCGCAACGGTCGTCATGGCCCCGCTCTTCTCGTCCACCCGCCCGCTTTTCCACCTGTCCGTCTGCCTGCCCTGCGGAATTATTTAATAGCTAATTCGTAGCTGTTTGGTGCAGTTTAATTAAACGCTTCATAATCGCAATTTATTGATTATTGAACTTTGTAAATGTAATAATTGATTTCGAACTTTACAGTTTGAACGTTGAAACGTTAAAATGGCTTTTACGAAAACATAAATAATTTAAATAATCTTGGTTAGTCAAATGTACTTGAAATTCATGGTCGTGTTTAGCGGGAATTAATAATTTGCAAAAAGTTTTTGAAAACAAGTGCAGAATATTTCTATTAAATATTGCAGTGCTACCTGCAGTCTGAATTCTTGCTCATTAATTTTTTTCGTGTTTTGTACATTTTGAATTAATGCGTATAAAAATATTTATAGAATTTATAAATGACGCGATGACATGGCAACCACCGTTTATTTAATATTTAAACTTGCAGTAGCTTTAATGAAATATGACACGATACTGTTAACTAGTAGCAACATCAAACAAACAGCTACGCCAAGTATCTTACTTAATTTTTAAACGGTACAGAATTATTTTAATTTCTGAAGGAAAAAGAAAACATGATATAATCTATCATGATATACACTCAAATAATAATGTAATTCAAACGATCAAATATCTAATTGCCACTATATGATTAACGATTCATTGATTCAATGAAATTTTTTTCTGAGTGTAATATTTCCCAAAAACCTCTTTCAAAACTGAATAAAATAAACAGCTATCTCTCTTTCCTGTTCCTCCGCAAACGCCAAAAAGGAAAGAGGCGAAGCTCGCGCGAGAATAGAGCGACACCCGCGCAGCTGCCGCGACAGTCATCGGTTTTTCTGCAGCCCGTCGCTCGATGTCCTTCCCCTTTTTACTCTCGCCTCGAATTCCGATCGGTAATTCCGCAGACGCGCGCAAAAAAGCGCCGAATCCTCGCCCCCGAAAATGGAAAGGGCGCCGCTCGACGCGACGGAATCGAGGATTGCAGATTATTATTAAGCCCCCGAGCTTTTTCACGCGCCGCTCGATTAAAGTTCATCATCGCGACTGCTTCGTTTATAAGCGCCGAGTGGAGCGGCTTATTTAATAACTCGAAAAAAAAAATGGAGCCCGCTCTTCCAGAGGAAGAAAAATAGCGGGAAAAGCTCTCGAGGCGGCCGGAAAGCGAAAGGCAGAACGAAAATATCGACAGCTGCCGCTTGAGCGCTGCGTCTCATCGAACGTATACGCGACTCTTAATAACGACTCGGGCAATCAATTCATCGGCGCTGCCCGAGAGACACACACTCTTTTTTTCCCTCCCCCCCCCCTCCCGAAATATGAATGGGATTTACGACGAATGGATTCAAGGCTACGCCGGGATTTTTTGGGTTTTATGCTTCTGTTTGTTCGACGGCGGAGTCTGGGGGATGAGGATTCGAGGATGGCTCTCTGACGTAAATCGAAAGTTTCGAAAGTAGTACTAGTAGATTTTTCGAAAAATTGAATGTTGATTCCCTGCGACATTGGCAGACACGTTCCTATTTATATTCGGGAAGCTGACAGATGGTTATTCGCTTTTTTGCGATGAAATAAAGTCAGCTTGATTTTATTCTGCCGAACGTTGACGTTGCTTTTCGGAAGCGCTTTAAATTAAATGTACGCCTCGAAAAGTACCAATATCTAATAATTACGTTGACAATCCTACCTTATGAAAATTAAAAAGGAATAGAAGATCTAATTATCATAACGAGAATGCCGAGCAATTTAAGCATTGAGAGAACGTAAATAAAACAGTTAAACGCCATAAGCAGAGCAAAAAGAACGATATATATTCCAAGCCGACGAATTCGATCCTGAAAGTTGGTGAAATTCCAGCGGCGCAAAATATATATAAATTTCAGCGGCGGCGGCGGTCAACGAGGCATAAATTTCCCGCTCCCGTCGCATAATCCGCGTATAACAGTTTCGCGCCCCCGGAGGAGGAGGGGCAGGAGGAGGGAGGAAATAGCAAAGGACTTTTTTTAATCTAAAAATTTCGCAGCCTCCTGCAGAAGCGGGCGAAAAACGCTGGAATTAACACGTTTCTTTTGCAGAGCTCTCCGCGCGACGAGCTGCGACGCGTAAACAGGGGGGCCGGGGGACAAAAAAGACTCGGGCGCCTCGTGATTTTGCCAGGTTCTCTCTCTCTCTGTCTCTCTCTCTCTTTCTCGACATGCTCCCGTTGCCGCGCGCAGTTTCTATTGTTGCATTATCTCCGGGCAGTGACCACGTCGGCGCTAAACTTTTTAAAGCGGCCGACGCGCGCGGCTCTCACAATGCTCTCTCCGGCGGAATATTTTTTTCCGCCGCCCGGACCTTTTCAGCGGCATTGATAAAATTTAGCGCGAGAAGTTCAGGCCGCGCGGAGAGGAGAATAATGGATGGTAAGGAGCCGCCGCCGCCGCGGCGTGTACCGGCGTTGTTTTGAATATTTTAAGGATGCATGAGCGTGTATACGCTTCTGGGGCCGAGAGCCGCGCGGAACGGCGCAGCATTGTGATTGATCTCGTTTTGAACAGATAAGGAAAAGGCGCTATTTGCCGCGGGAGATTTATTCCGGCATTGTTGCCTTCCGATAGCCGAGGTTTGCCCCAAATTTATTACTCACCGCTTGATGCGAGTATGAGTTTTCCTCCTTTGACGTTTATTGCTGACGAACGTGTATTCAAATTAGAAAAAAGGATTTCGAAACTGCAAAGGATTTCGCTTCGATGGTTCGGTTTGAATAATTTTCGGTCGCGTTTTGACAATTTCATTAAAACTTTGGTCAATATAAAAATGGTTAACGCGAGTCAATGCGCATTTTTATACCCAAACATTTACGTAACCATTACAAAATAAAAACACACCTAAAATCGAAATGACCATGCGTATCGCGTCAAATAATCTGCCCATCATCAGTGCGATTCGCGCGATAAAAAGCAACGTGCACACCGAAAAAAGCGCCTCCATTACGCGCGCGGGTCTCGCGCGTTTAATGAGGCTAAAAATCCCTCATTTTTCATTGGCCGATTCGTCGTTCCACAGGTGAGCTCTCCTCCGCGCGCGGGACTGCAGCGGCCTGCGCGCGCGCGGCTGACGTAACGTGCGGCAATTAAAAGCCAGACGGATTGGTTTACATCTGTTTTATTTTAGCGATCGGCGCGCGCTGGGTAATTCCCCGATGTATACAGGCGCGCTGCGCTGCAGCGAGCGGACTCGACTTTTTTTTTCCAGCCCCGGATATTACGTGTATCTCTTTCTTTAATTCATTCGTTACTGCGCGTCGTTGTCGAACGTTTCGGTCACGCGTCCAATTCGTTACGCGAGATGGTGTTTCATGATTTTCAGCTTTTTCGAAAGAATCAATAGTTTATTTTCTAATGACCATCGACTGAACGCCCGATTACAGGGTCATTACGTTACACGAAACAATCGTCACCTCGTCACCGCGAAAACTCGGCGAGCGGCATCATGCCTCGGTGACCCAACCGGCCAGCGATTCAAAGCAGCCTCGTCGCGCGGGGACAATAAATAAAAGCGAGCGCGATATCGCCTCTCTTCGTCTGCCCATCAATATTTACCCCTCGCGAACTCTTGCCTCGTCGCTCTCGGCGCGCATCTCTCTCTCGGAAATCAGAGCCCGCGGCGCGGGGTATCATCGTCGTCGCCGGCGGCGTGTCATTGGATACGTCATATTAAGTCCCGACGCAGGTAGCGGAGAGGCGCTCTCTCTCTCTCTCTCCGCGCTGCCGACGGCCGTCGGATCGATTCCCGTATCTCGGCGACGAGCGTACAGGCTATTTCCGCTGCGTCCGATCGGATCGCTGCACCCGCCGGCCAGCGGCGCAGTTTTGCGCGCCGGACGATGACCCGCCGCCGCCGCCGCCGCCGCCGTCGCCGCAGCACACCGCTGAAACGAGCCCGGAGAGTGAGGTCGAGGATGGATGCTGCGCGCGGAGGTGATGAGCTCGTTTGTGTCCCCGCCGCTTGCGAGGATCAGCTGGGACGCGCGGCGTCTTGGAAATTTCCAAATGTAAATAACGATCTCCGAGAAAGTATCGAGCTCTTCTGTAAATGCATGAGGCCTCGCCGGCGAAATGGAAGCGTTTAGGTCGTTGGCTTTAATTATTCCGGTTTAAATGTTTCTTCAGAAATGAAATAAATATTATTATTTTTGCTTTACAGTTCCGCTCTTCTGCATATTTATCTTTAAAATGTTTGATTAGTAAAATGAGCAGAGGAATGCTGTTTTAATAAGTAAATACTCATCCCGATACAATTTATCCGGAGAAACTCCGAGCTTCAAAAACGCGCACTCCAAGTAAACAGAACCATTACACCTTGTATTTATTAATAAAAGCAGCCAAGAAAAAAAGGGCGCAGCCAACATCATTCAATTCCGCGCAGGCAATCAGCCGGCAAAAGCGAGGTAAAATTTATAATCCCCGGAGGTTCGCCACGTCGCCGCGCGGCTCAAACTAATTAGCTGCTTAGCCTCGCGGTAATTGCCAGCCTACCACAGCCTCGCCTTCGATATCAATAAGCAGAATCCCGGCTTTTCTAAACTTTCCCGCAAGCCCGGCGTCTCGACCCGTCCACTCTCCGGCGAATATCTCCCCGATAAGTCGAGATAGAGAGCCCGGAGAATTAAAGGGGGATGATCGAGGGGGCAATTAACGTTTACAGTCTCGAGTTTACTGCTCCACTCAGATCGGGCGATAAGAGCCGCTGCCGCCGCCGTCACTGCTGCTGCTGCTGCCGCTGCCGCTGGCGGCGCGTAATCAGCCGAGACAACTATTCGCGCGAGCGTTTCGGATCTTGTACACAGCGCAGCGAGGCCGAGAGAGAGAGCGGCTTAACGACACTGTAAGATCGCCCCGAGATTTATCGACCGCAGACGCTGTTAAAACTTGCTCTCTCTCTCGTCCTACGCAGAGAGAGAGAGAGAAAGAGAGAGAGAGAGCGCTTCGACAAATTTTACGAGTTCATCATCCTTGTCGTCGAGCGCACACAAATTAAATCCGTCGCGCGCGGAGTCGTCTCTTGTCTCGGAGCGGGAATTCGATCGCTCGCGCGCGACCGCGGGGAAATAAGAGGCTCGTCAAGCGCTGATTTGAGGGGGCTCGATTGAAACGGACTCGGACGCGCGCTGCTTTCCGAGAATCGCTCGCTTTCGAGATTCAGATCTTTCCGAGTAAGATAAGTTTGGATTGTTTAAAGTGACGCTGACAGGCGTGAGTGTACCACTTTATAAATTTGCTGGAAACTTGTTGAGGGAATCTTTAAAAGTACAAATGGTTGATCTGCGTTCGAAGCGAGTCAGCAGTGAAATATCTCGATTTATCGATTGTCAGAAAGTTTGGTTAAAAAAAAAATGGAAAAACTTTGTATTCAGCACGTATATACGCCAGAGTACCCAGAAGACAAGCCAATAATTCGCTCGTCCACGTCGATTTCGAACAGTGCGGCATATCGAACGAAACCAGCGCGCGCCGCAGCGCAGTGCAAATGATTTTCATTTTCCGGCGAGAGGCGACGGCGGCGGCGGCGTTCCACCGTCCGTCATTGTATCAAACGTCGAAATGCTCGGCTGCCGCGGCGCGTAATTCGTTTTGCGAAGGAGCTTCATCAATTCCGGCCTTTTGCGGCGCGCGGCGCCCGCGGCCGAAAATATAAAAGAGCTCTCTGCGTTCGACGTAATCAACGGCGGACGGCGGCGGCGACGCGCGCAGCCACTTGATTTAATACGAATTAAGCCCCGATGAATTTCGGGTGCCGCCGCGGTGTCAAGCTGCACCGCCGCCGCGAATTTCCCTTCGTTACGCGGGAAATAGCCGGGGATTATCCGAGGAGGAGGGGGGAGGGGGCGGTCGGAAAATTATACCAAATTTCTGCGCGGAATAGAGTCTGCACGCTGCACCGCGCCGCGCGCTGATGTTTTGCTAGGTAATTATCCAGCGAGAGAGAGAGAGAGAGAGAGAGAGAGACTTTCTACCGCTTTCGGCTGGCGTTTCAGTTTCAAAGCTAATTTGTCAGGAGTCAAACGCCCTCGGGAAGAAAGAGACGGAGGAACGAGTTATAATTCAGACCGCGAGAGCTTTGCCGGGCTTTCTTTCGACGGGAGGAGGCTTTGAATGCTGCAGTTTGTTGAGTCGGCAATGGCTAATTCTGACTAACGAATACAACGGACTTTTGTGCGAATGCGGAAAATTAGAAAATTGGGTTCGCGCGACAGTTGAGATTATTGGTTTACCCAAATTCGCGCCCATGAATTGGTTTCATCTTAATTTAAAGCACGAAGATGTTAGATTTGAGGGTTGCACGTAGATTTACATTCACTTCTTCTTCAACAAAGAGCATCAGTATTCTATTTTTCACCGCGGACCAATATTCAATGGTAAATCGTTAATAAAATCTACCCCGGAATCCACTTGTAGAAAAAAATCACGGAATCCCTCGGATTGAAAGTGCACCTACTCACTCCTTTAAACACCGGAGCGAATGAAAAGATATTCCGGGAACGTCGCCGGATCAAAGGTCTCCCGGCTCGTTCGACGCATAAATTCAGCTCTCATTCTTTCAGGCGCGATATTCAGTCCGGCTGAGACTGAGATATACAAATCAGGCGTGAGCGTGCCAAGTCAAATAAGACGCCTATACATATATATATATACGAAAACCGGCAGCTGGTGTTTCTCTTTTCATCCCCCCCGACACTTTCCCTTGCAAAATTGAACGATCTTATCGGCTCTTCTCTCTTAGCATATAAATCGAACGAGCCGCCACCGTCGCTGGTGGCGCGGTTTCGAGAACTCGCGAGAGTCTACGTCAAGGTCCTCCGGCACTTGTTACGCGACCTTATGCCGCGAGTCTCTCGGGGGGGGAGAAAGGCGTATTATGACCGAAACATTTTCGGTGTGCCGCGAGGAGGGCTGATAAAAATCGATGGATTTATTGCTTTAAATGGGCTTGACGCCTCAAAGGATGCTTCCTTGGCGAATGAAGTCTCGGAGCGACGAAAGTTTGTTTTTATCTATAATTGGATCAAGAGTTGATTGCAGTCGATTTTCGGTATTGCGATAATTCGCTATTCATTTGCGCGACTGAGTTCTTTGGGTTTTTAATAATCTGGGAAATTGTTGGCTAATTTTAAGGAGTGTGTTAAATAACTTTCTATTGATAAAGCAATAAATCATGTATTTATAAAGCTTTAGTAGCTTTATATAACTTCTTTCAAGTTATTTTATAGTTCCTACATTACTAAATATTTATGATGCGATAAAAATTATATTTAGTTAATATAAATATAAAAATAGGATAAAATTCTAATTTACTGCGCTTAATAAAGGATTAAACGCTCGATTAACACTCTAAAAGACACGTTATAATTAGATCATTAATAAAGAGGTTAATTAAAATCCTTACGATAAACATATTCAAGCTTTTATGTAATAAAGCAACGTTCACGTAAACATTTTCTTTCATCTTTTTCCAATACTTTTTTCGATAAATTTTTTCATTCTTCTCCATCATCTCAAACATTTTAAATGAAGATCGCTTCGTCAATATAAAATAAAGCCTTCGATTGATAAAAAAAAAAAATTCCTTCTGCAGTATACTCATCTGCTTTTCTTTCTACATCGTTTGCGTTACATTCCAAAATTGCCCGAAACTGTCCAAACACACACACACACACACCTTACAGTCAACGTTTTCTCAATCACGTCGACCGAAAGATTAAAAACAATTTTCAGCGACGCAAAAAAATATCGAATAATTGATTTTCATATCTCTCCGCAAAAAGGCATCAAAGTCTATTCATCAAATCCTCCTTCGCATTCCGCACCTTTCCACACAATAACTCAACGCAGCCAGTATCGTTAATTATTCGCATAATAACCGCCTCACGCGCGCACACACACACGCAATCTCAACCGGCGAGCAGAGAGTACAATGAGCCCCGCTCATCAAACGAAGCGCGCTCGCATCCTCCATATACCGGAAGGGCTATTTTTATTAGCGGCGACATAAAGCAGTCCAGCGGCGGCGCGAGCGGTGGCGTGCGCTTCTTCTTCGCGCTGCTAAAAATGGAAATTGTGTCATGCGCGCGCGGAGATCCGCGATCGGCCGAGCGCGCGAGATGCGCCGTAAAGACGATAGCGCCCGCAAGGAGGCGATCGGCCGCAGGTGGGCTCTCGCGCAAGCGGAACGCGGGCTCTCGACGCGTCGCTGCAGCCGCGGCGTTCGCCTTTTTTTTTACGACGGTCTTCTCTCTTTTTCTCGCGCTATAAATATGCTGATTTACGAGAGGCTGCTTTGATAACTTCGATATTAGAAGAAATAATTCAGAGAGATTGAAAACTGGACGAAATTATCGGCAGGCAGGGACGTACTTTGCGTTAGTTCAAAGTTTGTTTCTGTAATTACGTATACTTGCAGTTATACTCAGGTTGAGAAATCATGCAAACGATTTGTACGAATGATA
Organism: Ormyrus nitidulus; assembly: GCA_900474335.1. Classification (NCBI taxonomy): domain Eukaryota; kingdom Metazoa; phylum Arthropoda; class Insecta; order Hymenoptera; family Ormyridae; genus Ormyrus; species Ormyrus nitidulus. Next base: position 6,844 of record UCOL01003411.1, on the reverse strand, counting down.
GTTCAAATTATGATAATTAAGGTAGGGCGATTTTTATTTAAAAACGTGGCTCTTGAAAATTATTCGGAACTTACAAAAGCTTTATCAGTTCATAACAAAATTATGCAAATACCGACATGAATACAAAAACGAGGAATCCAAAAAATGAAAAAAAAAATAATAATAATCTGATTATATCATCGAGGTGGAATCGAAAGCCGATTCCTTTTCAATTTGTAAAACAAGATCTTCTCTCGCGCAACAGTATTTACAACCCGTTACTTAGCAGCATTTGCATAAACCCGGCAAAATTATCGCTCTTTTTCTCTCTTCCCCCCCGGTTCCCTTGCCGGCGAGAGCATAATAAACCCGTTTTCGATATCGAACGAAAACGGGAATACCTACAGCGTAACGGACAATGGCGAAGATGGTCGATTAATTTTTCCTTTCTTTCGTTTTTTTTTTTTTTAACTCAAAACATGATTTATTTACAACCTTCCATTATGCTATAAGCTTCTCCCAATGGGACAATAAATTATTAGCCCAAGTGCTTTGTAAAAGTGAAATTTCAAGGGCATAAGTACAGGCGTCTATTTCCCAAACATTGGTATGGTAATAAAACGAAATAAAAGCTTAATTTTCCCCCTGAAAACGTGTATTTGTTTCCCCAAAAAAGCCTCGATCCGAGCACTAATATGGGCAAAGAGACACGAAAATAAAAATGCAAATCCGGCGTCGCCTTCGGTAAAGCAGCCGGCAGACTGCTGCACATCTTGTTATTCGCGTAGGCAGCCTTAAAGACACGGCTTTACTTCTGCCCCCCCCCCCCTCCGCCCCTCGTTTGTTATTGCCGAGATAAGGGCGCAGTGACAAAAAGATGCGTCCGACGGGAATGTAAATCAAAGCGAAATTGAATAGTCGCCGCGTCCGCGTTTAATGCGCCTTATCCGGACGTTTTTCTTTCGAGATTATTGCGATGAAATTATGAGGTAATGGGTGACTATGGTCCTGGTATTCTAATTCAATTTTCGAAACTTGACTTTTTACAACGAAACTATGCGTGCAGCAGCTCGTAAAGAAAAGCTCATAATGGAAGCAAACGATAAAAGTATCATTAACAACATTCTCGAAATCCTAAAAAGCGCCGTAGCAATCTTATTTACCTCGTTGCGAGTCACGTGCCCGATAAGCGCAACGCGCCTACCGACCATACATACCTCGCCTGATTTTAATTGACTCGTCGGAAAAATGATCCTTCAAATTCGCCGTGATAAAGTTTCCCCCCCCCCCCCCCCCCGCCGTCGAATTCCTCGCTCGGCATAAATTACGGCCGCAACAAGCATCGAAGATAAAGCCGGAGGAATTGAATCCCTCAAAGCATTGCGCCTGCAAAATTTACGGCCCGAAGTCGGAGAGGATGGATTATACAATGCCGCGCGCGCGCGCGCCCGGCGAATTTCCCACGCGATATCTCCCCCCGTGTGTCTCTCGGTTACATAAACCGGCGAGGAGGAGAGAAGAAAACGCCGCGGACAATATTCGTGGACGTTTCATTCGCACGACGACGACGACGACGGCGGCGGCGGCGGCGACTCGGCCACGAGTTAATTAGCGGCCGTTCGCATTCCGACAGGTTGGTTAATTTAGCTAAAGCCTGTCAACGCGCCGTTTCGCAAGAGAATGCAAATTGCCGCCGGGTAAGATAGTGGGAAGGATTTTTCGACCGTTTCTGGAGGAGAGGCGGCAGCGCCGCCGGGACCTTGAAGGAATGTGCCGGGTAATGAAGCGTAATCGGAGAGTAAAGAGATTGAATTAGTGCTCGTTTCAATGGGCTCGGGGTGATGAGTTTTTTTTTCTCGCGATCGCCGATGCTTTTATTACGCACTTCTGCTCGTTAATCACTCCCTCGTTGCTTCTGTATACAGCATTCATTTGAAATTGTTGAAATAAAAATTCGCTTCGAGATTTCTAAGAATATATTCTTGCTGCTAAATACTTCTGGCTTCTCTTGAAAAGCTTGTCAGCGTCCGAGATGAGGTCAATTGATTCTATTTGTAGTTTTAAATGTTGTTCCGGACCGTAAACTTTGATAAATCGATTTGCATTTCAGTTACACTTCTATCTTTAAGCGCGTCCACTCGTATTTTACTACTATTTTAAAACTTTAACAAACAAAAGCGACGCGTATCGCGAACAAAATAACTTCCATCTAAGCTCCCGGAGACCGAAGAAACGCGGCGCAAAACGTTTTCGAAAAGCTTTCCAGCACCGCTTGCGCGCGCTCGACGTATCTTCCGAGCGCGAGAGGTCCTCTCCGCGAAAGAGAAAGAGCCGTGCACACCTCGTTGCGCAATCCTCTCTTGTACGCGTCGCGACTTTACGGTCTCTCCCGGCCATCTCGTTCCCTCTCGGCGCGAACGCATCGAACGAACGAGAGGGAGAGAGAAAACATACATATTCAACGGGACGTACATCTCTCGGCTTGTCAATAATGCGATACGTTCGAACCGTTATACTCGCCAAGGACAGTGGGAGAGAGAGAGGGGCTTGCTTGTAATTCGATTTTTATGTATATCCACAGCGAGGGGTGATTTGTCGCTGCGCGAAGAAAAATACGGAGGATGATTCACGGCGCGCCGCGCTGGGAAATGACTCGCTCGTTCCTATGGAAATTATGCTTGTTTCGTAAAGAGCAGAAGGCTTCGCGAGACACGCTTCGAATCAATTGCCGCGGCTGGCTTGCGAAAAGGTTCAAAGGTTGCACGTTTTCCGAGTTCGAAATTTTAATTCCTCCAAGATATACGATCAGGCAAGCTTTTTGAATCGCTGGCTTACCGAACTCTAAATATTTTGAAAAAAGAAGAAGTAAAATTTACTTTGCGTTCGAAATGCCTTTGTAAATATGCAGAATGAAAGTGTTAGAAACTAATTTAAACCAAGAATAATACACTAATAATTAAATGAACCTTTAACAGTTCCAACAACGCAATTATACCCCGCGCTAAAAGCTTTTCAACTCATTTTTACACACTTTATCGCGCCATAAAAATACTCAGCTCCCCGTGGTCAGAAAAACGGCCTGCCAAAAAGCTGAAAAAAAAGAAGAAAAAGCGAAAAAACAAGCGCCATTTTCACCTCCTGCCCCAGACGACTCTCGCATTTAATTTCACTTCTCTCATTAAAAAAACCGGCCGTAAAGATAATCCGCTCTCAGGAATCCAGGCTATTTGTCAGGCGCGCGCGTACACGCGAATATTCCCCCCGCCGACGAGGGCACGATTCTACAGGCGCTGAGATCATCGGAGAGTCGCTCGAGCGTGTCGGCGACACGCCGCGAGAGAGAGGAGAGCCCGCCGGCATTCCGATTGCGCAGGTGCCCCGAAGCCGAAGGCTCTCCGCTCGCTCTCGGCGATGATGACGCCGTCATTCTCGAGGCTCCGAAAAGGGTTTCGATTCATTGATTGTCGCCGGGGAGACGGGCGATTTGAGGGGGATCGGGATTAGATGGAATTTTACAATTGGTCGGGTTGGATTAAGGATGGACTTTTTGGAGGTTGCGTGGATCGTTGGGAAGAGAGAATATATATTGAGCTTATTTTGTAAGGGGGTCAATTTTAAAAATTTGTTTGGAAAAAAAGTCTGTAATTAAAAATCGCATTCGTATTATAGCGTTTAAATGGATCGGAATTTTAGTTCAGGTAGTCGAAGCAATTTATTATTCATGAAAATTAAATTTTAACGGCATTTTTTTTTATTTCTAATTGCTATTAATAACACGCCTAAAGTGCTTATTTAAATGCTCCACAGGGTATGCAAAGCGTGCGAGTAATATGCGTAATGTTCAGGTATTATAATAAAAGCATTATGACCGATATTAATTATCTTTCATCCTGTTACGTAAAATAGGTATTCGATTTATCGGAGAAAATTGATTTCGTATTTTTTTTTGGAACAATAGATATTATCGCCCCGCTTCATTTTTCAAACGCTTTCTTTTAAAACAGCGTCGGTGAACCACATAATTACTGAAAACATTAACTTTTAGCATTCATGGATAAGCTTATCTCTAGACTACAATTATCGTAAAAATTACTATCTCGGGTAGCACACTTTTGCATAATGCCAGACTAAAATTCAATTACGATTCTGAATTATACAAATCGCGCTAAAATCCATTTAGCAAAACGAAACGTCATTCCGCAGCTTTAAATATAAGTCACCGCGCAAAGAACAAATGACCTGTTTGCTCAAAAAACGCAGTTTTATGCATCGATTCGCAAATTATCCGCAAGACTCGAACTCGGCGAACAATATATTTTAATCATCGGCTTGCCAAAGCGAAAGAATAATAAAAAAAATAAAAAAAAAATCGAGCGCCAGCGACGTTTACATCTCCGTTCCGCGCTTTACATAAGCTCGCCTCCCCCGTCGCTTTTGCGCCCGTTACGTAAGCTCTGAAAACCGATATTTTTTTCTTCCGGCGTCGCCGCTACAAACAGGCCTCGCCGCGCGCGCCGCGGCGCAAATAAGAGCGCGCAAACGAGCTTCGGAGCTGTGCAGGCGCGCGCGTTGAAAAAAAAAACAGAGTACATAAGCAGCTCGATGAAGCGCACTCGCGATTTCGGAGCGACTCGAGCGGAATCGAGCTTCCGCTCCCACGCGAATCGATGCATAATCGCTAATTAGACCGACGCGCGACGCCGCTCGCCTCCCCCTATTTTTTCTCTCTCTCGCTCTCGCTCTCGAGATGCAGATTAATGAGTCAGGAGGCGCTGGTTGCAGGCTTGTCGTTCGCGCCGCGGATTTAGGAATGCGTCGCAGGTGAGTCATCGGCGGAGTAATGAAGAAAGGACACACCGATGAGAAGTGCAAGTAAATGCAATTCTATAATTATGCCGCGGTGATTAATGGCTTTTTTACGGCTGCTGCGAGCGAGTTGGAGAGGTGTTTTTTTTTTGTTCTTCTTTTTTTTTGTAGGATCGGTTGTTCTGCGCGTTGATTGTGAGCGCACGGAGGAAATGATTTATACGCATTAACTGGCTGGGATTTGTTTTAAAATTCCATTTTTCATGGCTGCGTTTCATGATACTGCAATTACTTTGCGTTAAACAGATTGATGATGTCATTATTTTAGCAACGGATCCTTTTATTTATTCACCTGTACGATATAATAAATTAACTAAAAACTTGTTTCAATTAAATAAGATGGGAGGCGACGAGCGATAAAAATCTCGCTAAAAATAAATAAATTTCAACTTACTCTCTCGGGGCTCGGCTCATTATTGGCCTCCGCTTTAAAATTCACTTAGAGCGAGTTTGAAAAATAAAGGATCCGCGCATTAAACTCGATAATTCTTAAGAAACTATACAGCTCTCCGCAACGCCTCAAAGGAAAACAAATTGAAAGCCCGAATAGAATTTTCCATTACAACGCACCGACTAACGAATCCGCCGAGCGGCAGCCGGGAGCGGTTTTTTTTACAGCCGCGCGCTCTAATGCCGTCCGTGCGCTCTCGTCATCGTCCTCTCGGCGCCTGGGCGCACGTAAGATCGGTCGGGGAAAAGAGCGCTGCCAGCGAAATTTTCCGTCGCGCGCCGCGCGCGCGGAGGCCTCGGGAAATCGAAAAAGTTTTAGCGTGTCCCCGCGGCCTTTTACTATGTAAATGAAATCGGTCCTCTTTTGGCGGGGGGAGAAAGGAGGGAGGGGGGAAGGGAGATGACTAATTAGGCGCGCGATATTTCACTCATTTTCGGAAAGGGCCCCTGAAAGACGCGTAATTATGAGTCGGTGCAGCGCGACGCCAAATTAGCCGAGTTAATCGCTCTCCATCTGGGAAATGTGCGCGCCGAGTTTTTGGGGAACGGCGGTTCTTCGAGGGGGGGATGATGAGCTACGACGGTTCGGACAAAAGAACCCGATTTTTGCTTTTGCGCGGGGAAATGGAATTGGTCGGTATCGCTTGAAAATGTTCCTTTACCTTATTTTCGATCAAAATATTGATTTTTCTAATTTGATAATGGGCCACGAAGCGGAATTCGCTTGAACTCACCTGAAACAAAAAGAAACGTATTTTAATGAACAATCTATATATGAAATCTTTATTAGTAATAATATAATTTTATTGTTTTGTTTATAAAATGAAACGCTTGTGTTTCCAATAAAAGAAAAACATGTGTTTAATACCGCTGGAGTTTGATGTGCATAGAGTATTTATTGTAACCACATTTCTATTAGAAATTTGAAGGATTAAAGCTTGTTAAAGCGTCGATTGACCCAAATGCATTCACATCTCCCATCACCTACTTGCCCAAAACCTCGCATCGAGTAAAAGCGCGCTCAATTTTTTTTTTCGTCCTTTTAATTTGCGCAAACTTTATCATTATCTGCCGCAAAAAGGGAGCGCAGGGAAAATACAGCCGCGCATTCATCAAACGAGAGAGAGTTCTCGCTCGAAAGAGTTCCGCCGAAAAATGCAAAATTTCTGCGCTCCAAAGGCCTTTTCCATTATAATTGGAGTAATTACCGTCGGAGCGCGAGAGCGAACATTCATTCGATTACAGTGGGAATTTCATCCGGAAAAAGAGTTAAGTGCGCGTCCGAAAACTTCGAACCTCCTACTAATATAGCTCGGAAAAGGGCTCATAATTCAAATAAAACCTGCTATATATCCATTACCCCGGACTGGGGGAGGGGGAAGGTACAAATAATCCTCGGGCATCGGCGGGGAAAATGTAAAATTCAGGTGAACTGATTACCGAAAATCGAAACGCGCCGCTTTCAATTAAAAGCCTCGTTCGGGAGCTCTTGAAATTTTCCGGGAGAGAGAGAGAGAGAGAGAGAGAGAAGATACACACGTACGAAGCC
>UCOL01003410.1:0-19134 GCA_900474335.1 Ormyrus nitidulus | reverse complement strand
GGCTCGCCTCTCCTCCCGCCGAAAAACGAGCGAGCCAACGCGACGACTGCCGCTGCCGCTGCCGCCGCTGCTGCTGCGGAGGTTTAAGGGGGCATAACCGGACCATCTCTCCCCCCACCCCGGCGACCGCATTCTTTCGTTTAATTCCCGCGAATTTATAGGGGCTGCCCCCGCCACCCCCGTCCCCGCTGTTTCGTCCTTCGCCGGTAGTGTCTCTTCCCGTAACGAGGAGGCACCAAGCGGGCTGAGCTACGCCGTTAATTGGATTCAACGCCAAGAGACTGCGGACGGGGCTTTGTCTTCTTCCCGGCGATGATGAGCGAGAACGGGCGAGTTCTTTTCTGCAGCTCCGAGGCTCGAGCTCTGTGCAGCGGCCAATTTTCTCTATTTTTTTTTTATTGCGGGCGTCGAGGCGCTTGTTGAATTTCAGAGGATATTCCTCTTTTGCGCTTGAGGAAAGTGCATCGTTTGAAAATTTAAAATTTTCGCTAGTATTTTGAGCTACTAGCAGGTCTATAAGCTCGATCAGAGCTTTCAATTGATTAAAAGGAGAAACAACGAGATGCACAGAATCGCCGTCTCTCACCGAAATCAGTCTCAGCCAATTCGGCACGCAATCAACGCCTCTGCGCGTCCTCGGAATCTTAAAAAGCGCAATCGTTCCTCTCTGAAAAATTCAGGGTAGCGATGGCGGCGGCAAACTGTCAAGGCGCCTTTTCCTCGAGAGAAACAGAAAGAGAGAGAGAGAGGGGCGAGGGTTCCGGAAAAGAACAGGCGCACAGACCTGCCCCCCGGAATAATTAAAGCGGGCCAAGTTTTTACGACAAGGTGTTCATTACCGCGGGTAATTAAGACGCCCCTTAACTAGACCTCCGCTATTCGCGCCGCGCCGCCAAGAAGGAGGCGGTAAACCAACTTGTCGGCGCTGCGCCGAGGGGAAGCTCTCTCCTGAGGAGGCCAAAGTTTTTATAAGGGGAGGGGCTGTTATCGGTGATTATGAGGCGATGTGCCTTCTTTCACGGTGCACTGCCCTCGGGCTCTCGATTTGCCTGCCCGTCGCTCCGAACGTTTATGATAGTTTTAATTAGACGAACGGCCGAGGAATCTTATATCTTCTTAAGGCAGTTTTTTCCGATTAATTTTGTTCTGCGGCAGGGTTTGTTTTATTAATTTCGAGATTTCTCTTTTTTATTTAGTTTATAAAATGATTCAATAAATACTTGTTGGTAATGCAGGCACGATTTTTGCGCATTTTGCACCTGAGCAACGGCACTAAAGTAATCATTTTCGGACCACCAGGCAAAAAAAGTTTAGATCAAACATAAATCATGCGAAAGTGTAATTAAATAGCAATTATTGTTGTAAATCAATTACATACTTTAGAAAGCAAGTTTCTCAATGTTTTGTATATTTTACCGAAAATCGGCAGATTATTGCCTTAACACCATCTGCAAATCGATCAGGCAAATCCCAAAGTTAACAGCGCTCATGTAAAACAAATTTTCCATAATTCAAGCTCTCCAGCCTTGAGACTTTGTAACTAGAGGTATTAGGCGTTACGTCCCCCGAAAAGACCTTTACGAAGCTGCCGCCGTCCTAAACGTCAACAAGGGTCGAAAGTAATGCCACGCGGAGCGGAGTGAGAGAGGAGGCTCAAATAATGGTTAAGCTCTGCGTAAGCCAGGATCTTCGAGAGGAAGCACCTTGGACCCTGCCCGTGCATTAATATAGGTGACCCTTTGCCGCTTGGCTACCGGAGCGCCGGAGTGTTGTCAGCCTCGCCCGATTCGCGAAATCCCCAGATTGAACGCTATCGCTTTGCCAGACTTTGGGATAATCATTCTATTGCATGCGAACGTTACTTTCGATGAATTACTAAAGAGGTTACGGGAAATTTTAAACGAAATCTGACTTGCATTTTAACGCGGGAATTGATTCGGTAACGGTTACTCAAAGTGAGAAGTAAGAAAATTTACTATCGTGATCGTGACTTGTTCTAGATTGAGGTAAGGCAAATTTTGTTTTACGTCTTTATAAAACTGTAATTGGTATGCACGGTGAAAAATTTTTAACGTCATAATTTTCCTCAGTGCCATTAAAACAATATAAAATAATATCTGAAAAATCCGTTTATATATTTTAAAAAAATTTAGTAAAAACGTTCTTCAAATATTATCCATCTACACTCCGTTTGATTAAACGAAATCCATGGAAGAAAGATTAGAATTCGAGCGAGCTTAAAAAGTTGAATTTTCGCTCGGCATTGTAGAAGCCATAGCGCGCCGGCAAAAAACTGCAATGCCGAAAGACAGTTCCCAGCTCTTTGGAGGAAAGAGAAATCCGAGGAAAAAAAGAGCAGGAATTTCGCAGCCATGAAGAATGGGGACACTCAATCACGCCAAGACAACCGCCTGGGAGTCGGCGTCCGAAACAATACGAAACAAACGGCCTCCCGCGGGGAGAAGGTGGGGGGTGGGCGGGAGGAGGGCGGATATTAGTTTTTCGATTTCTCGAGTCTCTCTCGGCCTTCTCATTTCTCCTTCCCTCTTGCGCGCGGGCGCGCGCATTTTTCTCAGTCATATTTCCAGTCTGCGCATTTATCACTTTTAAACGGAGCCCGAGGAATCGAAGCTCTTTGATTCACGGGCTTCCCCGGATGCAAAAAGCCTTGGACTTCCTCTCTGCCCTTTCTCCCCCGCACCTCTCCCCGCCTTTCTGGGCCGCTTTGTCTTCCCGAGGTGCAAAAAAGGCTGCAGGAAAGGCTCTCGCGTGAAAAGAGCCGGACTCCGGGCTTGCAAAATTTTCATCAGAAATAACGAAGGATGAAGTATTTGTTAAATTTGCTGGAGGGAGAAAAGCTTTGGAGAACGGTTCAGCGAGAGATTTTGGTAAATTGATGCAAGTCAATTTTTGTAAAATGCTTATCTTTAGATATATTTTGTGGAGTTATTTTTAATTAAAGAATTTCAGTTATTTTGATTTCTCTTTATTTTATTGCTTAAACACATCTTTCCATTTTCAGTCATTAAACTTTGCTTTTCTAAAATACCAGATATGAAAAAAAAAACGGTTAAAAAATATTCTTGTTCGTAACATCAATAAAAGTGTTGATTGTGTTCCGTCTGCCCAAAACTCAGTTTCACTACTGCCTCCCGACCAGAAACACCTCGCGAGCTCTTGCATCACCGTTATTAACCGTTATCTCCGCCTCGCAACAGGTTAATTAAATGTCCCATCACGGCTTCCTCTTAAAAACATTCATTAAATCAAGGATCGGAAGCGGGGGCGCATAACTCCTCCGGCCGTAAATCGCGGACTCGCGTCGCATCGATAGACCGGCGGAGGGCACAACGAAACTCCGAGTCACATACGGCACACCGCTTAGACGTGGGCTATAACGTCTTGTCGACAGTCGGGAGGGAGTTTCTGCCGCGGGGGAAGCGTATATAACTCATATTCGCCGGGTGATGTACGACGCTTCCCCCCCGCCGTCGGCCCTCGCTCCCGGCTGATGGCAAGGCCTTAATAAGCCAAAGTGCACGCGAGCCGAGTGCAAAGAGTTTCTCTCTCTCTCTCTCGCGTGACGCGCGGCCGCAGAGGAGGAGCCGGGAATTAGCGAAATTAAGGAAAAAACGAGGGAGGATTAAGAGCCTCGGGGAGAAAGAATATCGCGAGATGAAATTGGAGCTCGAGGTACCGGGGGAAAATTTTGAGACGGGTTATTTATGGCTCTCGGGCTGCGTGCAGCTGGGAATGCGGCTTGGGGAAGGATACGGCAACGGTGCAGCGAGAGGTGCGAGAAGAATTTTTAGGCGACGAGCTGCTGCTTTGATTCTTCGCACGTTATTTGAAGAGCTTTTCGTTATTACTTGTTACTTCGTGTAAGAAGGTAATTAAACAAACTCGCCCTTGCAGCCGTCTCGCGCAGAAGTACATCTCCGAAAAGAGCGACGCGGCCTTAATCATTCAGCCCGGGTCAAAGGGATTCCACGTGCCTCCTCGCGGCTCTAATTTCCTATTTCGCACTTTTGCGTCTGGAGTGTGTCGGCGCGAGTGCTAATATGAATACGCACTTACTCGCGGAGGGTCCGCCGAGATTAGCGGGAAGGGGGAAGGGGGGGAACCGGCGAAACCCGAAGATCCCGCCAAGTGCCCTTAATAATTGCAAACAGCCGGGAGATCCGGGCGCGGCCGCCGAGGGATTAAGCGCGCGCCTCGTCCTTGCTTTGCCGCGCCGAGTGATATAATTCGCCGCCTGGCGCGAATGCTCTGCGCCTGACACTGTGTTTCACCCTCTCCCGCGAGAGAGAGAGAGAGAGGCCGCAATTGACTGGCTGCGCCGATGCCTCTTGATTATCCGGCGGTCTTTGAAGCTGGAAAAGAGACCCGCGCGGTTATTGGTTTTTTTCCTGCTTTTGAACATTGTTCTGTGTTTATTGATTCCTTTGAGGGAACATTCTTTTCAGATAAATATATTTTCGTTGGTAGAATTCGATTTACATTATTATTAACAAATTCGATGCAAACAAGTAAGTGAAAATTTACTCTTATAAGTTTATTTGTGGTAAACAGTTTGACTTATTCCGTCCTCATTTGTTAAAAGATGATGCAATATATATTAACTAAATTTTTAGAGTATTTAGAATACTATATAAAGTTGATAGGTAAATGATTTTCAATCGTGGCTGCAAAGTTCCAAAATATAGAATTTTCATTAATTATTCAGAAAAGAACAATTTAAAATTGAAAAACTCAAACATTTTTTTAAATAAGAATTTCATTTTCATTGAAAAACCTTATAAATTTTGAATTATTATAAAAATGCAATAGTTTTTCGTTACGATGAATACATTTTCGAGGAGTAAGTCAACGAAAGAATTAATTCCTATACTCGAATAAGTCCGCATTTAAATGTAAAAGTCGAAACATTCGTCACCGACTCGTTGAAATAAGTGCGTATAATCACGGCTAATCACCCCCGGGACAGGAAGCGGAAAAAAAGCAAAAAGGAACACAGCACCGGATCCACAAGGCCATATAATCCGCGCGGCAAGCAGCTCCTCCGGCGCGTCGTCTCGTATTTTAAAAGCGACGAAAGCTCGCGGAGTCGATTGACCGAGCGGAAGGAGCGAGGGGAGCAGCAGCCGCGCGCTCTCTCGGCGCGGCACCGCCGTATATACGTATACCTCTAACCGAATTTAGCGATTTTTAATTCCCGGTCTCGGCGCCCCGTAAGCCAATACGGCCGAGGGGAGAGAATTCGAATGATTGCGCCGCCTCCCCCGCCCTCGAAGCGCTAAATCGCTAATAAGACTCCTGCCGGAGGGAATTCTTCTCATTTTAATCGCCTCCCCTCCCTCCCCCCTCCAAAGGCTTTTCTTCTCCTTCCACGAGTCAAGGGCTTGTCGGATTGTCTGCGGAGTCAAAGGAAAAAGTTCGAGTCGCTCTTTTTCTCGGGATGCTTCAGAATGCTTCTGCTGCGGCGTTTTCGAACGTTTAATTTGTACGAAGATTGCGGATCGAATAGTAGTTTTTTTGGGAATTTTGCGTTGAGCTGATTTATAATTGAAAAAATTGTAAAAATTTTTCAAGTCTTCCTGGCATCGTCTCTGATGGGAACAATTTTATTTAACCTGCATCAGAATGCCTCGATAAAAAAGTTATTGATGAAATTCAGTTACAAGCTCCTTGCTGTATTATTTTCAAATTAAATTGAAAACGCGCCCTTATCCAAATATTAGAATTTTAATTAAGAATCCATCTGTGCAGTATCAAACAAGGTACAACTTTCCATCTATAATTAATATCGACCCTAAAAGGCCAAAGAATCCAGGCTTAAAAAAAAAAGAGCGAGCAAAAAGGAAAAAACCGACAACGAGATTTTTGTACGTAATATAATCCAGCTTAATAATGAAGGCAGCAAGGAAAACAGGATGCACTGCCGCGAAAAAAAGGAACGCGGGAGAGAGAGAAGAAGCAACCAACAAGTAGCAGCGAGTTGAGAACCGGGGCGTATTGATGCCCGATCAAGCGGACCCTCCGGGGCTTTAATTAAATACAGCCATCCTCTCTCCCTCTCTCTCCTCTCCCATCGGCCGGCGTGCCAATGGAAGGGTCGGGCATATTTTTCGCGGAGCATCTTTCGCCGTGTTGTCAGATTCGGACTTTGGTTTTCGTCCGTTTGCCGTCGACTGCCGGGCTGCGCGCGCGCGCGGAGTGTGATTAAAGTCCACTCGTGCGTCTGGCACACGGGAGAGAGGTGCTTCGTTTCGTCGATTTTCTATCTCGAGAGCCCCTCTCCAAACGCGCATAAATCAACGCCGAGCCGAGTGGAGCTGCAAGGGGGGGGGGGTGTATAAGGAAATGGCGAGGATGCAGCGGACGATAACCGGAGCAATCACGGAATTGATATTTTTAGCACCGTGCTGCCATGCTGAAAGATTATTTTCGGGCTCTCGGGGGGATTTGTATGTTCATTTGAATCGACGTTGTGTTGGATAATTGTTTTTGATCGATTTTAATACAGTGCCGAATGATTATTTAGCTGTTAACGGAACCTTTGTATGAGTAATTATTACATGTCGCGATAAAAACTAGAAAATAAAAATTATTTAATGAGTAATAATGTAATATCAGTTGTTTGTAATAGAAGAAAGCAATAAAACCGATTCTCGCAACGAATTAAGAAATTGCAATTATTTTTATGCGATTATAGCGATTATACCTTCCTCTAATATTCTTTTATCTAAAAGTTCAGCATAGGCAATAAATTAATAAACAGAAAATTTAAAAAATTTTAAAAGCTAATACAGCTGATTATTGATTCATATTTTGCCATTGTCCAAACTCGAATCGCAATCAACAATCAAGAAATTATCACACCTCATTTTTATAATAAGTGAATCATTTTCCACAAACGCCCCCTCAAAATATAGTATTTCATCAAATCTAAAAAAAGTCGCCGCAAAAGTCCCCAAAAGCGTCAGGCCTCTGCCAGAAATTTTTATTATATCAATACCCCATCGAGCCTCCACATTTCGCCAACCTCCGAACAAAAGCAAAGCAAATCAGAAAATCCAATCGCAACTGGGCTATTTAGCGGAGCCAGTCCGCCCCGCGCCGCGAGAGAGAGAGAGAGAGAGAGAGATTCGCTCGCTGGCTCGAAAAGCTCGCTCCTCGCGCCTACGCTCGCGCGCGGAGCAATAGTATGACAGGCCCGCTTGGCACGGGACGCCGACGTAACACCGCCCCCGCCCCCCAGGTGTCAAGAATTCATGCAGGGGGGAGGCAGAGCAGCCCCCTTCCCGCCGGGGGGACAGGAGGATCATAATTAACCGAATACCGATACGCTCTCCCTTCCTCTCTCTCTCTCTCTCTCTCTCAGTTTATGACGTACGCTAACGCTCGCGCGCATACGTGCCTAATTGTGCGCAGCGGCCGGCGAATATTGGCGCGCGAAATGCGCGCGTCTTGATTTGGATTTTGTGCCCTTGGTATGGCAATTAGTAGGGAGCTGATTAGAGTCGGCTGTGATTAGCGACGGCTATCGGCGTATCGATTCTCCCGCCGGCGCGGAGGAAGAGAGGAGAGCGCGGCCCAGCCGGAATTTCAGCTGCCGCCTCCGCTATGCCGCGGTGTCGCCGATCCTATGGCGAGCCTGTTATTTTGACGAGCCGCCCGCATACCGCCGCATATGTTGTCGAAAAGAAGTCGGCTCCGGGGGGACTGGTATATTTAATGCGCTCAAATTTTTTTAATCTGCTTTCTTTTAATGAAATTAACAAAAACTGTACGGAATAAGCCTACTGGTAGAGAGTAAGTCGCCAAATTCCCATCGAGAAACTAGAGAAGCTTTTTTTACCGACGAATATAATTGACATTTATTAACGCAGATACTACACTATCATTGTAAATATAAATCGAGTTCGGGCTCATTGAAAAGCAGAAAGTCATAATGACGGGCGCGCGCATAATTGATTTCGAGATATTTTTTCGTCGAAAGAGAGCGAGAGAGAGAGAGAGAGAGGCATCAGCCGGACAGGCAGTCGGGGCACTCGACGGTAAATGTTTACACCAAGTGGACGAGAGAGAGAGAGAGAGAGAGGGACAGGTAGAAAAGCGAGGGAACAAGGCGTCAAGCGTTCGCGTTCGTGTAAACACGCGTTTAAATTGAACGTCATGAAATTATAACTGCGCGCCCTTACAAAGTCCTGCGCAATCAATGCATCGCCGCAATTAGCTTTTCAAACAGCGCTTATATAACAGCGCCACCGGCCTTCCCCCGGCGAACTTTTTTCCATATATACTTGCTGCGAATCATCGAATTTCCTTTGCCGGGGGGGAGGACCGAAATTTTCCTCTTAAATTGACTGGATTGTAAAATTGTTGGATCGGGGTGGGAGAAAATTGCGCGCAAGTGCGAGCGAGGAGTTAAAAACCGACAAGAGGGGGTGGAGGCTCTTGAATATCGGAGTGTATTTATGGACGGGCGAGAAGTTTTATTTGAGCTTTTTTGGCCTCGATGGGGTGCGGGACTGTGTACACATGTCGTTGACGTGTGTAATGTATCTGCACATGTTTGACATGCCACTTAATTAACAGAATAAACACTTTTATAAGTTTTCTAAATTTTAAAATTTTCCATCCAACGATTATCGTATATTATGAAAACTGCATCTACCGCCCGGAATAATCGATAACAGAAACGTTTCCTTTCTTCCCGGAGGGCATTTTCCCGAATTCCAATGGAAACTATCAACTAAAAAAGCTTGGCTCCTCCAGGCGCGAAGATCCATGTAAATTGACACTCGGCGAGCGCCGGTAGAAAAAGGGGTCGCGAGCAGGAATAAAAGGCCCGGCACTCGAAATCAGCAGCGAACTCTTTGCCCGGCCGTGGAAGCCTCTGCAACCAGAGCGAAAGAAGGAAAGAAAGAGAGCGTACACTCTCGCGATTAAAAATTCCGTCTGCGCGGTGCTTCCTTCCCTCTCTTGCGCTCGCAGGCTGGCTCGAAAAGCTCGGAAGAAAGCTCTCTATATACATACATCGGCGTGTAACATCTGCCGTGTTCCGCAAAAGGAAGAAGAGTCGTCGTCGTCGTCGGCGGCGGCGGCGGGGGGGAAGAAAAATAGAAAGAAAGTGTCTTCCCTCGCGAAATTCTCGCTCCGTTATACCGGAAGACGGGCTGTGCGGGAGAAGGGGTTGGGAGCAGCAGCGCGAGCTCTTTCTCCTCCCCGGGGCTGTTTCCTCAGCCCCCGTTTTACGGGCGCGCGGTGTAGCGGCTGCAGCGGTGTCGTATCTTGGCCTCCGCGGCGCGCCGCTCTATCGACGTACGCTCCTCTCGCACACACCCCGCCCACTTACTTCCCTCCTCTCTCTCACCTTAACCCGCGAGTCATCTAAAAGCCGTTCCTCCGCTAAGCTCTCCCGCTTTCCTCCTGCAGCCCGGAGGCCTCTCTCTCTCTCTCTCTCTCGCAAGAGGAGCGATTGCCGGCCCTGACTCGAGGGCCAACTTTCTCAAGGATGCGCCGAGAAATTTTACTATTTTCGCTCGCCTGATGCAATCGTGATATCTTGCCTTTTGAGGGTGAAAGGTGTGCAGTGGAATGTAATTTCGGTTCTCGTTAGTCAGGATTAGCGGAATCGCTAACTCTTTTAGAAAGAATGTTATATACTACTTTATAGTAGCTTAATTAAACGGTTTGGTTGAATAATAGATCAATCTCACATAAATAGAATATTTCTAGATTACATTTTCGACAGCGTTCCAGACGGTGAATGCGTTATTGAGATGTCCGGCGGAAAACTAGGGTTCTTCCCTTGATACTCGGAATCCTCAAGATCCTTTACAAGGAGACAAGGATGTTGCGGATTCATCGGATTTTAGATGAGAAGGCTTCCTCGATTTGCAATGCAACCTAAAACATTACTTCGATTTTAGTAAGAAATAACGTTTATTAAACGATTCAGGAGCTACTTTTTTACCCCGACAAGATTGATCCGCACAGACTTATCGCAAGCTTATCGTCCCAGTAACCGTCGAAATCCTCGGCGTGTCTCAAGCGCCGGAAGACACGATCCGCTACAAAGAACTCCGGCAAGAAAGAGCTCGTCATCTCCTCACCCCGAAAAGCTCTCTCGCCGCTCGGGGAATAGCCTCTCGCGCCCTAAATCAGGGTTGATATCCTCGAAACAATTGGACCCTCAGGCCCGGGCGCCGCGGCGCTGTCCGGCGCGCGGAAGAAGATTTAATTAAGCCGGAGCCGATTTATCTCCCTGACAGCCCGAAAGAGAGAGGGGCGACCCCTCCCGTCGAATCCTCAGACTCGGGCCGAGAGAAGAATACAGCTGCTGGGGACACGCTTTTCCGGCAGCCCGAACCCTTTCGCTGAGTGCACGCGAGAGCCTGACTCTGCGGTCGCCGAGGCGTCTCTACTTTCTCCATTTTCTTTGCCGAGGCTTTTTAGCTGTGATTTAGGGCCGATGACGGAGGAAGATGACGGGAGGTTGGGATTGGGACCGCTCTGGCGTCCCTCTGTTTTAGACGAGTTACCGGCGGATTTGAATCAGTCGTAAGAAGAAGAATCTTTTAAGAATTTTTATCATCAATTGGCAAATTTCATTCTGTAACAAAGTATTGTAATCTTCATCCTGATTTAAAGACTGTCCTCGAGTTGCTCACGGGTTTAATTTTCCTAAAACGCTTAATTCTCTCCCTCTTGTTACTTGTATCTTGTTACTATTTAAAACGACTATTCGCTAAAGGCGCTTATCAGTAATTTCGCAGAATCAAGGAAAAACCCGCTTTAAATAATAACTTTTAAAACGAACTATCCGTCCTTGTTTCCTACTCTTAACATTTTACAAAGGCTTTTAATCTTTCGCTCCCGGCAGACGTGACCTTCTAAGAACAAATGCGCTCCTCTAACGAACCACAGCAGCAGCAGCAGCAGCAGCAGCAACGGCAGCGGCGGCGGCGGCAGTCGGGGGGGCGTCGACAAAGCGGCGTCCTCGGAAGAAAATTAGAAGAAAGCGTTCACACGTCCCGCGCAGGCCTCGCCTCCGGCATTCCCGCCGGCTGAGCTAAGGATAATTTGCCACTCGGCGTCGGGTGGCTCTCCGCGCGCGCACAAGGGCCGCGCTCTCTACGTCCTTAATCCTCGCGCAAGGCGAGATTAAGAATTAACGGGGATTCGCCTCCTCGGTTACATCACACATGACGACGGAAGTGGGGGGTGCAATTATTAATTAAAGCTCCCTCTCAAGGCATTAGCGCCTGAGAGCGCCCCCCGCCCTCCTTCTCTCTGCCCTCCCCGAGTAACGCTACACCTTGGACTTGCAGCGACCAAAGCGCTTTGGATACGGATCTGATAAGTTCGCAGCTGAGTAAAGCCCCGCCGACGCGGGCTTTCATTAGAGGCCGGCCCGAGGGGATTTTTAATAGATGAGAGGGAGCCCGGGCGCTAATTATGGAAGAGAGGTGCGAAGACAACGGCGAAGCCTTTGAAAGATTCTTTCTCCGGCCGGCTGTGCCCGATGGCCCTTTTTTTTTTCTTCCTGAGTGCTCCGAGGTTAATCTTCGACGGGGAAGCGCCGAGTGTGCTTTGATCTTCGGCATTTGGGAATAATTAAAGGGATAAACAATTCGGAGGGGGGACTATATTTGTCGAAAACGCAATAAACCGATACGAGGATCGAAATCCTATACTCCCGGGCGATAATCGTCGAAATTTCGATCAGAGCAATCGACACCCACGGCGGCACTCTCCGAAGGCAGCCAGGCAATAAGCAAGCGATCCTCGGGCCTAAATAAGAAAATCCGGGGCGCGTCGCGCGATAAAAAAGTCGGCACTAAAACCGGGGAGGGAGAGAGAATCGAGACTCTCGCGCTTCCATCCCCCACGGGGAGCCCCGAGAACGCGCCAGCGGCAAAAGAGAGAGAGAGAGAGATGGAGCTCGGCCAGCAGACGACAGGCATCCTCGACGTACGTGGCTTCCTCGGCGGTGGTCCGCAGGCGCTGCCGAGGGATAAGGATTTATAGTTTAATATCTCGACGCCGGGGCGTCGTCACATTTTCAAACCCCGAGAGGAGCGGACTATTTCACCCCGCTCTCTCTCTCTCTCTCTGTGTGTGTGTGCGGAGCTGCTCTTTCCTCCTGCGCTCTCTCGCGCCCCGTGTCGCCTGACTTTTTTAAAAGAGCCCGAGCAGCTGAAAAATCTAGACGGAGAAAATGCTTTTTATTGCCAAGAGGATCCGCGCTCCCTTAATCAAATTTTAGTGAGGAATGGGATCGCCTTAATCCCAACGGCTAATTTTCAATGAAAAATTGTCAGTCTCCGCGCTTCCTCCTCAAGATCGCGAGCCGCCTCGAATTTCAAATTCGATAAGTCGCTAAACTCGGCAATCGAGCCGCGGCAAATTGAACCGTTTAAATCAAGCCCGCTCCGGGAGAACAGCCGTTTCCTCCCCCCGGCGATCCTCCTTCGGCAGCTTTCTTCGCCTTCTTTGCCGCGGACGGGGCTCACCCCCGCAGGATCAGCGGGGGATTTCCCAGCTCCGGAGATTTAGCCTCGGTTTGATGGGGCTGTTTACGCGTGTAGATACGCTCGTTAGATTGGAAAGCCAATGCCTCTTTTCCCGATCGCGGAGGAGCTGCACCGTACACCTCCCCCGAGCGGTAAGTTTTTATCCCTCCGCTACTGGCTCGTGTTTACTTTTCGGGATTCGATCGATTTCGTAGCTTTCTTGGCTGAGGGCTGTTTGCGGATTCTTTTGGGAATTTTGAGAATTCAAGGGTAAGATGTTGCTTCGATGAGGTGCGGAGTGTATATTTTTTATTAATCTTTTTTGCTTGATTATAAATTCAAGTTTTACAAAAAGTTGTTCATTCTGACTTTTAAATTTCAACAATTTTCTGTTCAATAACTTCAAAAACCTACAAGAATCGTGAAGAAATTCCTGTCCAAACTTTTTTTAAATCTTTTCAACTCTGACCACGAAATGAAAAAGAACTTTTACTCGCCTAAAAAAAAACCATAAAAAAACTCCTGGATTAAAAAAAAAAGAAAAGAAAAAACAAGAGCGTCCGGCTGGATCTCAAGGGAAAACTCGTCTCAAGAAATGCAATTCCTGCAAGAGTGCTAACTGGTGTAATACGTGCCGCTGAAAGGACCGATGACCATCTCTCCCTCTCTCTCTCTCTCTCTTTCGAAGACTCTCGGCCGGGACTTTCAGCGACGTGTCACATTGGCCAAATCGCTTGCGCGGCACACGCACGTCGTTATAACGCTCTCGAACTATCGACGCGAAAGAACCGGACCCTGCGGGCAAATAATTTCCCGGCTTCTTGCGCAGTTTTCTGCACGTTGTCTCCGTTTCTTCCGGCGCTGCTTTGGTGATACCTGCCGCGCTGCATTCCGGATTGATTGCGATGGGTTTAAAAAAAAAAAACTCGCGACGAAATCAATCTCTTTTAGTTTTGTGCGATGTTGAAAGAAAACAGTTGTTTGGTATTCTTGAAAATTAAACTCGAACGCGAAATTTCTACTCTGGATTGAAGATATATTTGCAGAAAAACACTTTAGAATGATATCTTTTTACCGTAAACAAACCAAGAATCAATAGACAGTTGCCAGCGTGCCAAACTCGCGTAAATAACATCAGCAATCGATACGAAAATACACCCAAACCGAGTTCTTTTCAATAATACCTTCCTCGATTCATTGGGCAAGCGCTCTTTTATTTTCGCCTCGGCGATACAAAACGGCCTCGTTTCGCAGCCTCATTAAAATCGCCACCGACCAAAACTCCCTGGTGCAGGGTAAAAAAAAAAACTCATTTCCCAGCGCTCCATCTTCTCTGATCGCAGCTCGGCAAACACGCGCCGCGAAAACTGGGCTTTTTATCCGGCCATCACGAACGGCCATGCAGAAATCGAGTGTGCGATATAATAAAAAAAAAGGGGGGCGAAAAAACGAATTTGCGACCGGTGGAAGTGTACAATGAACGGAAAAAAAAATTAATTTTTGATTTTTAATTTTTTCAACTTTTTCGACGTTATCGTTAAATGTTATTTCATTTTGTGATTTTGCGATGTGGTCTCGATTACAAGGAAGATGGATTATTTATACTTTATGTATACATGTAGAACTTTTCGTAAAAGTGTGAAATCCATCCATCACAATTATAAATTCACCAAGAGCCGGCAACTTTTCCAAATTCCCGAGAACCCCGAAAACGCGGCCCAGTCACCTCCTTGAAACATTTAGACGGCGGAAGCGGCGCCCGGCGGCGGTGTAGTCTGGAATTCTCGCCGACCCCTCCCCCCTCGTCGGAAGGAGCGTCGGGCCAGGAGCAGCGACCGCCAGGCCACCTGCGGATATTAAAGGAAATGGCGGTATGATTAGTCGGGTACGTGTGCCCCGGTCTCCGCGACCCAAGACGCCGAGCGCGCCGAGAGTTCGGAGGCTTGTAACCCTGATCCTGCCCCCCCCCCCCTCTGCTTCTTTGATGAATGAACGCCTGCTGATTGAATAGTTCGAGTGTGTTTCCCCGGGAATTTCGGTGCGGGGTCTCTCGAAATTTTGGACATCTGTTGAGGCAGCTAAAGTGATTTTTATTAAGTAGAATTTATAGAAGGCTAGTAAGAACAATTGACAAAGACGATGCTTATAACAAAGTAATATGATGTCAATTATAATTGGGGAATGAAAAATAAACGAATGATTATCAAGGATTTTATAGGGAAATTTAAAAGCTTTAATCATTTGTTTTTAAACTCTGTAATGAAAATTGTACATAAATCTTAAAATTTTAAATTCATATATCAAACTATAACGTTCCCGAAAACACACCAATATAAAATTTTCAATTCCTAACAAGCTGGTATTCGAGCCAAAGCCATTCATTACAGACAAACAAAAAGCCCCGAAAAAATAAAGCATCAAAAATTTTCGCAACAAAGCAGCCCCGACCTTCTCCCAGCAAACCCCATTCATTCGGCATTCCAGTTTCATAAAGAACTGGCTGCTCTCTCGCGGCAGAAAAAGCTATTTTCGCTGCAACTTAGCCCGGAAGCTCGGGCTTGCATCCGCCAGCGGCAAAAAGGCGCTTATATTTCTCTCTCTCTCTCGCGGCCATAAATAACGAGGACACAAAGCGCGCGAGAGGAGGAGAAAACTCGGGGTGCGTGTAACGGCCAGCAGACCCAAAAATCAGCGACTGCGCGCGCGATCATGAACATTTCGGGGACCGCAAATGACTAGCCGGCGCGGCGTAACTGCCTCGGGCTTTCCGTGTTTTCGGCCGGCTGTTTGCTTGATTTAGGAGCCCGGCGCGCATTTGTACAAGCTACCCTTTCTTCCCCAACTCGCGCGCCATTACGCGCCCCCGCGCGCGCGAGGGACTCCTTTTATAAGGGATACGCGCGATAATGCCTCCTGTCCGACACGAGCCCTTTTCCTTTTTCCACGAGCCTTTTTTCTCGGCTTTAATGGCTCGCTGCGACGACTGATTTCGAATCGAATTTCAAGGTTCGCTGATTTTCGAATGCCCGGCGATTCTATACTCGCGATTCCGAATTGCTGGTTCTAGTCGTGTGTAATGCTGATAATTGAATTTCAAGGTATTTCGCGCGATATTCGAGCGGCGCAACCGTTCGATCAAAGAAATTGAAAAGCAATATTTCAATGCAACGCGTTTTAGAAATTCAATTGCTAATTTAGAAATTCAATTTTTTAGTTTCTTTTTTTGTATCTCGTTTCTGTTTTATTAAATCTTTTTAGCTTTACCACAGATTTCAATTTAAATTTTTTTTTTCCAAATTTTATGTACTTCGACTATTTCGAGGCGTTGGCACAGAAAATTTCGATTTTATTTTCACATGTTTTGGTATTCGAAAACTTTTTCAAAGTTTCAATCAAATTCGTGGCCCGCATATAGTAATGCCTCCTTGTCAGTTTATCACTTCAGGCTTAGCGTGTCATACTCCCATTTCTTCAACAACAATACATCAAAAAATCTCTCGAATCTTCTTTCTCGGAACAATTCCAGCTTCCATAAATTTCGGCCTCTCGTCTATTTCTCTCAGCGCGGCGAGCGTCTTGCTCGGGCATCCACCTTGCGATATTAATAAGGCCAGTTTCCGCAGAGCGGAGCTAAGAGGAGGAGGGAAGCGGGAGCGAGAGGAAGGCAGACTCGCGGAAGAGCTATGCTCGCAATGTCCGGCCGGCGGCATGCCATAGGTGGCCGATACGGCCCTGTTTACAACCGGAGAATGCTAATTTATCGAGGGGGAGAGGACACCCTCCCCCTCCGGAGCCCCTCGGCCTTTTGGTCAACGAACTTGGAATTCTTCGTCTTCTCCGCTAATTGCGCGGGCCTTTGAGATTTTTCTAATTAGAGCCGGCCGCCGGCAACGATTTTTAAGGCTCTCCCGCGCCCGTATATCCGTAAAGGGAAATTCATAATTTAAGGTACGAGCTTTCGCGAGACGTGCGGTTCTGCTTTTTAAACACGAGGCGAAATTCTCTAAAGAGCAAAGTTTTTAAACTTTCTCAATATGAGGTTTTTCTTTGAGACACATTTTAGTTTTTTTATTTCAACAGATCTTTGGATCTTGTTTCGGATTAAATATCGATACAAATTTCGCAACTAAGGAGTTTTGCAAGACTAAAAAATGTTTGCAATATTCATCCAAAAACTCATACTCTTGAAGCGTTTAAGAAATTAATTAAAATTCCAAAATTTAATTGTCAGAGAACCGGTCAAGACATTTAATTAAATTTTTATTATTTCGTTTCCTTCCTTCGCTTACCCTTAGAAGAAGAGCTTGCAGGCGCAGGTTTTTTAATAATAGAAAACCAAGGAGGGCGAGCAGCAATCGAGGCAAACAGGGAGAATCTGGAATAGCGCACAGTTATCGAGACGCATCTATACGTATGAACGACGCATTAAGAGAGCGTATATAGAAAAAGAAAAAACGGCGAAAAGGATAAGCTTACCGCAGCGCCGAGACCGTATCGAAGAGGAAGCGAACTACATCGCGAGTTATACTTTTAATAAAGAGCCATCGGAAAAGCCATTGCTGTACTGCGAAGATGCGCCTTCGGCGAGAGCAGACATCGCTGCTCTTATACAGCCTCGGGTTCAATCCAAGTGCGTAAATAAATGTGAAAATTGAGAGAAGTAAGAGCTCAGTTAAAAAAGAAGGTAGAAAAGCATCGCTTATTCATTAGAATCGCCGAAGCACCGAGCAGCTCCTCGCGAAGAATCCGATATCCGTATACACCAGGCTTCCACTCTGAAAAGCAGCTCGCGCCTCTCGGCACTCCCCCGTAAATGAATAGAACACAGGTAAGAGTCTCCGTTGCCTGCCTAAGAGCGAGCTAAGTGAAACTCCGTCAAGTCCCGCGCGTCATCGGGGGGTGGAGGGGGGCGGGGGGACTTTAAAGACGTTCGCCGGGAGAGAAAGAGAGCTCGCGTGCTCTCAGGGGCGGCAAGCCCTCCCCGCGCGCGAGCACGGAGGTAAGGCGAGTACCACACGTGTCTTGAGGGTGGGAATTACGCGGCATCTGCAGCCGTCATCCCCACCGGGCGGCGGGGGCCGACCTTAGGAGAAGGGAGGCACCAGCGAGAGAGCACAGCCGCCAGGAAGGAAGGAAGGGGCAAGGGGTGCCCGCAGTATTGATTTTGTCCAAGACAGCAGCCGCCGACGCCGCGGCCAACCAGAGACCCAACCTCTGGTGGTACCCACTCTCTCTCTCTCTCTCCCTCGTACGGGCTACAACACTATTTCCTCCTCCTCCTTTCCCTCCTTCTCCTCCTCCTCCTGAGAGATTTCGCTCCTCTTCCGCTCTGCTCCTCGTTAGCCGAGAGAGCTCGCTATCTCTTTCGTGCTTTTTATTCCTGATTATACGGACCTTTTCGCTGCTGCTTGCGAACCCCGTTCGCGGCGAGTCTGTATTACGAGAGCCCGATAAGGAGCTTCCTTTTCCGCGCGAGCATTTCGCGAGGAGGTACTGCGCGCGGAGTCCGAGAGGGAGAGAGAGGGTTTTCGATGTCCTTTTTTTGGTCCGCGGCGCTCGGCTGCGCGGAATTGCCGATGGAGAATGTTTTAAGGTGTAGCCTTTTGTTTCCTCTCTGCGTTTCCGAGCTTTCCGGGGAAGGCGGCTGCTTTGATTTAATTAGAATACCACTTTGATCATGTATTTTTACCTTTTGTTGGGGGGCTGCCTGCTAAGGAGCGGTCAGCTTTGATTTTAATGCTATTCAGAATTATTTTTATCTTTATTTTTTAATAGAGCAGACGCGGAATAGTGTTTGGAGACGCTCTTTAATTTTAAACGTGTTCTGAAAGGGACCTGGAAACTGGGGAACTCGAAACGTTTTTCTTTTATGGTTCCATCGAAAGATGAAAACTGTCTTATTGAACCGAAACCGAGAATATATTATATCAAAAGAAACTTAGTACGAGCCATGAACTATAATTAATACTTGTGCATTTTTTTTCTCATCCATTTTAAACATCTTAGGAATTGTTCAAAACTCGATATAACTTCATACCTTGTAGGCAACATTATAACAATCAGCCTGAAAAACTTTCCAAATTTTGACCACCTGATTAAAATCCAACGACCAGCCTAAAACAACCCCACACTTTCCAATCCCAGCAGCAAAGTCTCCAATGAATCCACTCGGCGTCTACCCCGAAAAAAATAGTCGAAACTTGGCATTCCACTCGGCCTCCCTCAGCTCATCCGACATGCATCTATATCCTCAGGGAGGGGATGGGGGAGAGGCTCGTCGCATCTACATCGACGGGGATCTTGGAGACTCGGGCTCGTCGAGGCGGCGGAAAGTAGCGATAGTTGGAGAAACTTGGCGACGCCAGACGACGAGGACGACGACGAGGACGGGGCAGCGTGAGAGCCCGAGCATCTGGCCGGTAGTTAAAATGCATGTAGTCCACCGGAGGGAAGGAGCCGGCAGCAACAGCGGCGGGATACTTAAAAGGAGCTGCGCCCCGTATTCAAATACAGGATCAGTCGCCGCCGACCTTTTCCGAGGCTGATCTCCCGATCCCCGGAGTATCTCGGGATATAGATGTGGGACTGCGGGGCGGGAGGAAGGAGGTGG
>UCOL01003409.1:0-19138 GCA_900474335.1 Ormyrus nitidulus | reverse complement strand
AACGGACGCGGCTTCCTACATATTATAACATTAGAAAACATATCCCAAAGTTACAGAAAATCCATTACCCAAATGTCGTACACTCTCCTTGTAAGAGTGCATCGGAACTCCGGGTCGTGAGTTTTATTTCAACGTTGGGATATAAGTTTTTTAGGATAAACATGTGGAAGAAGTCTCGTTCATTTGGTCTAACGCCTGATTTTTCAAAAGTTATGAGCTTTTTTCCACTAAAATTTAAAAAAAAAAACGAATTTTCTAGAATTACTTATAACTTTTCAACAAATTAACCCAGTCCTTTTATTCAAAGTTTCGTATCTTTCATAAATTTTTGTTCAATTATGAATTTTTTTTTATGTACCAAAAGCATTATATTTATGCTTAAACATTAGAGACATTCCCGCTTATTCACAAATGCTTTGGTAGTCCTATAGCTGATAATTTCAAAAATAAGTATGGGTCAAATTGACCCACCATGTATTCCTTGATCGAAAAAGTGTTGCCTCGAAGGGTGAGATCAAATCCTAAAGATTAAAAAAAAAATTCATTCAAAAATCTTTATTTGTTCGAAAGTTATAGTTAAATAAAAATTTACAACAAATAGTGCAAGCGAAAATTACATCGATGAAAGTGTGTAGATCTTTTATACTACTTTGTTGGTCAATAATTTTTGTTTGACTATAACTTTTGAACAAATAAAGATTTTTGGATAAAATTTTTTTTTTAATCGTTAATATTTAATTTTACCTTTTGAATGTAGAATATTAATATCCTCTAAATTGTAGGGAAAAAAGCTCATAACTTTTGAAAAATCAAACGTTAGACCGAACGAACGAACCTTCTTTCTATATTTTTATACGAGAGAACTTATCTCAAAGTAGCTCGCGATCCGGAGCTTCAAGTCAGTCGACTTAGCAATCCCGACGTGCCTCTCCCCCCCCCCAGGCTACGAGGTGGGCCGCAACCACGAGTGCCTGGACGTGGACGAGTGCCAGGTGCCGGTCTGCGGGCCGAACGGCCGCTGCATCAACACGCCCGGCTCTTACCGCTGCCAGTGCCAGCCGGGCTTCGAGGCGGAGCCCGGCTCCAGCTTCTGTCGGCCCGTCGACGAATGCGCCCGGACTCCCAACGCCTGCCAGCAGGAGTGCTACAACACCCTGAGGGGCGGCCACCGCTGCGGCTGCCGCTTCGGCTACCGGCTCAAGCCCGACAACCGCACCTGCGAGGACCTCGACGAGTGCGCCGAGTTCAAGGACCTCTGCGTCGGCATCTGCGACAACACCCCCGGCAGCTACGCCTGCCGGTGCCCCGAGGGATACCGCCTCTCCGACGATCAGCGGACGTGCCAGGGTAGCTTTTTATTTCCTTCGCTGACGAAAGCAGCTGCTCTCTCTCTCTCTCTTTTACATTGATTTTATAAAACTGTCATTTTTATCAGAGTGCTTGAGTGGAAATAATAATTTTCAACAGAATAGCCGTAAAGTTGTACTTTATACGATACAAATATCCGTAAAGTCGTACATTCGGTTCCTCTATCGAAAAATATTGTTCGCAGCTCGGCCGTAAAACTTTTCGGCCTAAATATGAAAAGTACTATTTAGGAAACACCATTACAAAAACAGAGCTGCAACGCGTATTATATATAACAGAAAAAGAGAACTCAACGTTAAATTGAAGAGCCCCGTTGAAAGCCATTAGCTACGCTAATAGCGTGAAACTAAAATTTAACGAGCGCGGAAAATCCGATTCCAGCTAGCACGCACCCTTGACCCACAGCCGCGTTTACACGGGCCAATTGAGCCAGCAGCGCACCGAGAGCAGCGCGAAAAATAAAAATAAAACGATCCCGTTTCAGACATCGACGAGTGCGCGAACGACGGGGCTTGCTCGAGCGAGGAAGTATGCCTGAACGTCCGAGGAGGATTCAGGTGCAACAGGATAAACTGCCCGGCCGGCTACCTGAGGGACCGACAGCGGAGAAAGTACGTATAGTCGCTAATACACAATAGCTGCTTTACATCCGAAAAACGTCTGCCTTACTAAAACTAATTCCATCGCAGTCGCTGCGTGCCCGAGAGCAACTTCTGCCCGCAGAACGACCAGGCCTGCTTCCTGAAGCCGGCCCACTACACCTTCAACTACATAGCGATCGTGTCGATGTTCCCGATCCCGGCGGCGACCGGGCAGGTCGACCTCTTCACGATGAGCGCCGCCCACATCCAGGTCGGCTCGACGGTCCGCTTCAGCCTGGCGTTCATCGCGGCCCGGGCGCCGCCGCACGTCCAGTCCGCCACCGAGTCCTGCTTCGCCGTGAGGCGGCCCTTCCCCACCCAGGCCGTCCTCGCGCTCGTCCGCAGCCTGCCCGGGCCCCAGGACATCGAGCTCGAGTTCTCCATGGAGATCTACGGGCCCACCGGCGCGTTCAGCGGCACCGCCGTCGCCAAGATATTCATCATCGTCACGCAGTACGAGTTTTGAGAGCAAACACTGCGATCGCGGGCTCTCTCGTTCGCTGCGCCTATTAATACTTTCAGTTTTTTTTTTATAATCAAATGTATAGATATATATTTTTTTAGAAATTTATAACGCAGACAAACGCTCACGGACCGACAGAAAAACGGTTTCAGACATTCCGGTAACTCTCTGTTTTGTAGAAATAAATTGCGAAAAAATTCTATAAAAATAAAAGTATTCGCGAAAACACTATTTTTTGTATCGCTCCAAATAATTATTTCAAATCTGTACTCTTTATAGTATCTAGTTTTTATAGCTTTAAGCAGTTTTAGCATAAGTTAGGCATTATTTTACTTCGTTACATTAATTTAAAAAAAGAATATTCGTTATACAGTCTGAAAATATAACTGTATTTATTCCAAGCAATCAATAAAATTTTAAGAAAACTCAACTTTTTAACAGCAATTTTACTTGTACGCTCTTTCATGAGCACTTTCCACAAAAGAAAAAGAAAAGTGTGTGATCCAATTCTATATATTGATTTACGTAAGAGGCGGCTGCTCTTTCTATTGCACTAAAAATTGTACAATGAAGCAAACAATGGACGGGAGAAAAAAAGAAGAGACATTTGACCTTGAGATCCTTAAGAAGTTTCTTTATTGAGATTCTTGTCTTGTATACGATGAAATCGTATGCATTCAGCACCCACGATCGCAATAAATCGTTTCACTCTCGTCGGACTCTCACAGCTGAAGAAAACTTCCGGTAAAAAATAAAGGTCGCTCGATCTCCCTTTTTCCAGACATTTCATTTTCTTTCAAGCGACCTATTAAATTTTCTTTTGGGGTACATTTCTTATTTCACGTTAACATCACTAATTGTAAACGCGCGAATCTAAAGATAAATACGCCACAGTCGACTTGATTTGTTTTTTAACGTAATATACAGGACGATTGCGTCGACCCTCTTTGACTACGACCGGGAATCGTCAGAGGGAAGAACAATAAACGATAAAAAGGCTAATATCTTCTTTAACTATGCTTCAGGTATACAAACACTATATTTATAGAAAAAGGACTCGTATCGGTACAAATAGATCAAATCTAAATTTTTATCATTTCTTTCTACGAGCCTTGAAATTCTTTGACCTTGACAGAGAACTTCATTTATATTTGTAATCCTTTCAGTACCAAGAATTATTAATAACGTTAATAAGGAGTGTATTTTACGCTTAATTATGATATACACTATAATATATAAGAGAATTAACAATGTATGGATATATTTATGTTAACCACCTGGCGCTAGCTTCATAAGCATCGCTCGAAAAAATAGATTCGAACTTTGCGCCTGATTCTTTCCATTTCTTTATACATTTTTTTCTGCATTTTGATCGATCGATAACTAGAGTTATTCAAGTGTTAATATCAAATAGATGTCCTTAATTTTTTATCAACAAAAATATACTATTTATAAAATTAAAGATTTTTAAAGCAACGTCGGCGTATTTATGTTCTTAGACAATTAATATACGTATAATCCACATGGCACGGAAACTTTCAAGAAGCTTTCATTCAATGTCTCGCATAGGCTAAAAGCTTCCTGCAAGCTTTCTTGTTATGTGATAAATGATAAGGAATACAAATTTAACGTAGTCTTTTATGTGTAAATGTAGATTTATAATTCTACTTCAACAATGGATTTTGTAATTTAAACACCTAGTCTAGCAATAGTAATAATTAACCTTAACAATAATTTTCTAACAATAGACCATTAACAATTAATTAATATAATCAATCAACAAAATATCGGGTCACAATTGCAATAAAGCTTGAATATACTAACGATCCAAAAAATATTAAAGCTAATTGAAAATAAACACTTGAATAACTCAAGTTTTGTACACTTCGAACCGAGATCATACATCACACATCATCAGCAATAACCACAGGCTCATTGCTTACAATCGGAAACTTCATCGATGAAGTTTAACGCACGTATATCACACCTATGTCGACTTTTTCGCAATCGTAATGAATAAACGCAGTCTTATTGGGACTGCTGGCAGTGTAATTCTGCCAAGTGCCCTACATAAGTGGGCTTTTTATACTTCTTTTCATCCTCCTTCCCCTCGCTCTTCTCTTTCTTCTTCGTTATTTCCTAGGCGCACTTGGAGAACGCTTGACTAGGAGGCGCACGTGAGCGCGCGCCTCGACGACTTCTTTTCTGTCCCACTTCCTCTTTCGCTTAAGTACGTGCAAAGACACGATACTCCCTGTACCATCGTAAATAGCATATTTTTTTGTACATCTATCGAGTTTCTCGATTAATCAATCAGTATCACATCATCGTTGTTTTGGTTAAACTCGTTAATTAACCGGTTAATCATTCTATCGTTAATTAACTATGAATGAGCGTTTGACTAGGGGACGAATTTGGCCTTTTTGCAAGAAAACTCGGGTGAATGCCTTACCAGCAAAGAAAAGGGAAGACCGTTTAAGCTGGATATAAATACATCTGAAATTAGCGAGAGAATGAAAATAAAACAATCAATGAATCGTCTTACTATTCTCTATATTTAGAAAAGAGTTCTTCGTCTTTTTTTGCTTAAAAGCATTCGGGAGAAAATAAAAAAAAAGGACTGAGAAAAGGCGAATTCCGTCCGATAGTCAAGCAGTCTAAGTTGCTCGTCCAGCTACGGGCGAATAATAAACACACTCGGAGTAACAGTCGTAAACGTTTGATTGATTCGAATCGACGTGTCTAAAAACGATCGATAAACTTACTAGTCAACAAAAAACGCAGCTACTCTACTGTACCGTGTGCGTTTCAATAAGTTTGGACCGCTATCTTAAACGTTAATTTCGAGAACAAACGAAAACGGAATCGGGGAATCAATGGCAGAAGATAGATCGTCGGAGGATCTCCGCGGCCCAGGACCGTATGAACTTTTGGCACTTTGACGTACACTCGCGCCTAGATCACAGAATACTCAAGACAAATGGGTCAGAGTTCCCGCAAACGCGAAGCATCCTCCAGCAAAATCGAGATCAAATCATCGAGGCAGAGAAGCCTTCGCTTCTCAGTGAATCTGGGCGGCGTCGAGCTCGGCAAAATCCTTGGCCACCTTGTAAACGTAGAGCAGCCGCTCGTGAAGCTCGATGCTGCAACCGTAGTCGCGAAGGTCGTTCAACCAGTAGGTGGAGGCGTGCCTCTCACCGTCGATGTAGGTGACGAGGTAGCCGACGGGGCCTGACTGTCTGTCCTGCGCAACGATGAGCTTCGTGTGGTCGTCGAAGAAGTTCATCTGCAGCAGGGGCACGCTCAGTTCCATGACGATGGCCTTGCTTGTACGCAGCCAGCGTCGCATAAGCGGCACGCCGCTGCTCTTCGACCGCCGACCGCTCGAGCCGTCCGCCGGTGTTCGCTGCTGTTGCTGCTGCTGCTGCTCAACCACTTCGCCGCCTACGCGTAACATAGCCGTCGCTGTTTAGTTTGCAAACATTTTATTAATAATAATCGTTACAGATACTAATATTTCTAATGAAAACCCCCACAGCAATGGCTATCGCAGCAATATTGCTGAGAAAATGTAATATTGCAGCAATATTACTGTGATAGTCATTGCCATGTGAGAAATTATGCATAACCTTGCTGTTGTCAGATTCGCTAAACATTGAAACTTTAATTTTTCCTTGAGAATGAGTTAAATGTTTAAAGCTTTTAATTTGATTTCGGTTGTATTTCTACGTCTTCTACTTTCAAGTTTCGTATCGACGTTCAAGTATTTAGTGAACAAATCTTTTGCTTAATTGGCACATCTGAGTTATGTGAAAAATGCGATTTTTAACCAAAAAGTTTTTAAATAGATATTTATTTACCTTCAGTAAGATGCTTATCCATGTAGTCTGTGAAGTCTTTAAGTAAATTGAGCTTCTCTTGCAAATGTGGTGGAACATTGCGTTCTCTACTATATCTCGTTACTTCGTCATCGGTCGTCATGTACTCCACTCGTCTGAAACATTACGCATAAAATATCCTTGATAAAGTTCTTTTCGAAAGAGGGAATATCGCTTTTTAAAATTGAATATGTATTAAGGAAGATGAAAAAGTTGGACAAAATGAAACTCCAAAACACGAAATGGTGAAAATAATGTAGTAGTCATTATACACGCCGCACGAATAATAATAATAATAATAATAATTATATACTACAGAAATAATAAGACGCCCATCATTCAAATTGCACGTTTGGATCGTCGCTTTCATAAATGCAGAATTAAACGTCCATTTAACTAAAATAAAACTTGGCATAATTATAATTCTTTCAGTAGATTATATCTTGCATACAGTTTGTTTCCACGAAAAATGTAAAATCTTATTCCGTCTACCGACACCCGACGAGCACGAACGGAAGTCGGATTTGAAAGACATAGTGAACGTACCTTCTATCGTGAGTGTAACTCATTTTGGAGTTATCGTTGAAGAGCACACCAACCGATTTGTCCGACAGCTGGAAGGCAAGACCGTACTTGTTGGAGTAGTCGATCCACTTGGTGACGAAGAGCGGCACGTAATTGTCGACGAGGGGCGGGTTGTACCGGACGGTCTTGGTGGTCTTGGTGGCGGCGGCGAGGCACTCCTCGAGCGCCTGGCTCATGAGGTAGCTGTTGCTCTGCGACACGGGGAGCAGGGCTTCAGCGCCGGGTGCCCCGGTCACCGCCGCCTCCAGCTGCTGCTGCTGCTTCTTGCGCGCCTCCAGGCAGAGCACGCTGCTGATCCTTTGTCGAAAGCGAGGCAGCTTCGGCAGCCTCCAGCTCGCCAGCCAGCTCGACATCTTCTTTTTCTTCGTCTTGGTCTTCTTGCCGTCCTGCGACTTGTGCAGCTGCGGTTGGGCCAGCTGCTGCTGCTGTTGCTGCTGGACTGCCAGATCCTGCTGGGCCTGTAATAATATACGTATTAGCAAGAAGCCCCTGGCAAGAGCCAGAAGAGGAGCGTGGATGCGGCATACCTGATTGGCGGGGAAGAGCCCAGGCGGGCAGCCGAGGCTGGAGAAGCTGGTGAGAACGCTGGTCCGCTCGGTGAAGGAGAGCCTCGGAGCTTGATAGCAGCAGCTCTCGGGCAGACTGGCGGGTACGTACTCCTGCGTGAGGTACGGGTGCTCTTTGACGCGCTCGAGCGACGGCCTGAGCTCGGGGTTCGGCTGCAGCAGCCATCGCACGAGGTCCTGACCGGCGCGGGTCGCCGTCGAGTCGTCCAGCTCCTTGTAGCGGTGGTTGCAGATGCGCGCGTAGATCTCCTTGAGGGTTGACGCGTCGAAGGGCGGCTGGCCCACCAGCAGCGCGTACAGGATGCAGCCCAGCGCCCAGACGTCCGCCTCGTAGCTGTACGACTGCTTGAACAGCACCTCCGGCGCGATGAAGTTCGGCGTGCCGCATATCGTCCTGCACATATCACGCGGACGTATGTTCGTTAATAGACGGCAAAGCTGATCCCTCGAGAACGATTCAATGTCGTCGCTCTATTAATACTAGAGGGCGCGATCGATATTCCAGAAGCGTGCAGCTCTGCCGCGCCATAAAAACCGGAGCATGCGGGTGCAGCGCTGCTCGTCGGGGCGGAAAATTCATTGAACAATATGAGCGACATAATACTCACACTCGGCGCCGCTGACCGTCGGGCTGCGTGGCGAGGCCGAAGTCGCCGATCTTGACGATCATCTTCTCGGAGAGGAACATGTTGCCGGGCTTGAGGTCCCGGTGGATGACCTTCTGCGAGTGGATGTAGGCGACGCCCGTCACCATTTGCTTCATGTAGTAGCGCGCCTCGGGTTCCGTGACCTTTCCCCGGTACTTCAGTACGTGCACCAAACTCTGCAAGCCGACAAGCACACAAAGCGAGTTACTCGCCGTGGAATCCGCGCGACTTCCGCTCCCTCGCCTGCCTTCTGCGAATTCGACTCCCTTTTTAACTTGCTGCTGCTGCTGCCGCTGCAGTTTTGCAGTTTTGCAGATCGCCAAAGCTCACTTTGCTCTATCGACGAGATTTGCGCGCAACGACATACGCTTTACGGGTCGTTTAAAATTAGAGTCAAAGTCAACCGGACCGTTATATTTTATGCTTTTAAAATAACCGAGACACTGAAATCTGAGGCTTATTTTTTCGGGAGATAAATGTTCTTGCCTTTGAAATTAGAAGTATCGAAAAAAACCATTTGAAAGAGGGATTGATTTAGAAAGTACTTAATGCGCCGACTGGCACTTTCCATGCGAATTTATTAGGTTCTTGCACCTGGGCATACTCTACATTTAATGCTCGTGATGGCGAGATAGGAGAACCACTTTGTGGTTTCGCCACGTGTCTTGTTAGACGGCTAATGAAAGTGTTTTCCCCCCTTAAGCGCTGGACGAAAATCTCTTATAATTTACTGCGTTTTGAAGCGACGAGTTTTTAATGCCCTCCGCTAATAAAAAGAAAGTAACGCGCAGAATCAGCTCGCTATCGTTTCGTTTTAACGGGACAATTTATCTAATGGCAATACGAATTGCACTTTCTCCGCAGCAGTGCAAACAGCACTTTCCTCCCGAAGTGAAGAAAAACAAAAGAAGAAGAACGAAACTTCGAAAAGGTCCGCCTCGCCAAGTACAGCCCATAACGTATCCGGTATCTGGTTCTGACTCGAGGCGCTGGGGAATGTTAAAAAAAGCATTCCGCGCCGCGTTGGCGTGAAGCGGCGGCGGCGGCGGCGGCTTGCAAAGGCAGAGGCAGGAAAAATAGTCCACTGGACCGTGACTCTCGGAAGTGCATATTCTGGCTCTCCGCTCACCGCGGCCGAACGAAGGTGCAGAACGAGAGGCTGCGAGCGAGCTATGCTCCGGTCCGTTGACACGCGATATATATCGGGGATCGATTCACGTGATGCGCTCCGAGTGGGCTCGCGTGCCGCAGCCGTAATTACGCGCGCTCTCGGGGATAACTGTCGCGTGTGCAAGCACGGCTCTCCTCCGGCTTCCTCCTCCTCCTCCTCCTCCTCGGGGGTCAAGGTCGTAAAAACGTCCGCGAACCGGAATGCATCTTTGCCGTTGCTTCCTCCTCCTCCTCCTCCTCCCCCGACCTCTCGACCGCGCGAGGCGGGGGCTCTTTTTCCTGCGTGGAGCGTCGCGCGAGCATTGACCGCGGCCGGGCACCGATTTCGCTGCTGTCCCTTTTTCTGCCGCTTTTAAACAATTCGAGAGCGCATAAAGATGCGTTAGTTTATTTTACGCGCGTATATATATATACACCTACGGCTCGCTCGAAAGTGCATCGAATCCCTTATTTAGTGCGAGCTGTACTTTTGCCGAGCGCGGCTAATTCGTTTCGAGGGGGGGTACAGCATAATGCGGCTATTCCGTAAAAGCGAAATTATTGCGTCGTAAAGGTCTGCAGTTACGCCTGACTTTTTCTTCAAAGAGCCGGCTTAGCGCTTTTTGCGCTCTAAACATGTCAATGCATTACCCGTCCCTGCTTTTCTTTTAAACCCCCTTCTTCCCCCCTCAATATTTTCGATGAAAAATTACGATTGTCGACGATTACTGTCCCAAGCTCTTCGATTTCAATGCGCTCCGCCGTTTGCGTCCCTTTCTTTATAACTCTCTTACTACGTGAATGTCAGTGCACGCGCTTTTTATTCATGCTTAGAGCTATAAAAAAAGGCTCGACGTCTTTTTCCAAGTACACGTGGAGAGTTTCATTTACGTTAAGCTTTCATTATAAAATTATGGTCTAAAATAAAACTA
Organism: Ormyrus nitidulus; assembly: GCA_900474335.1. Classification (NCBI taxonomy): domain Eukaryota; kingdom Metazoa; phylum Arthropoda; class Insecta; order Hymenoptera; family Ormyridae; genus Ormyrus; species Ormyrus nitidulus. The sequence continues at coordinate 8,909 of UCOL01003409.1, read as the reverse complement.
CGAAGAGAAAGTCTATGTTATATCAATATCGCTATATGCTTTTATAAAAAGTAGGTAATAAAATCATGTGGGATGTGAAAAAAAGAGAATTTTTTGCGCAATATCTGATGATAACTATAGCATGAAATTTCTTGCAACGGCTAAGCTAAAGTTTTATTGCGTTTTAAAGTTATTTATTATTGAAAATTTATTAATTATTACGTTAATAATAACGCAACACATATTTTATAATTCCTGTTTTTCAATATTACTTTTCTTAACGCGTGTACAAGCTGGAAACAGTTTTATTATCTTATATTGTAATTTTTTGCTCGTTATTTCATAAAAACTTTTAGTTTTATCAAGTTAAAATGTTACCTAGTAAATGTATTATAATATATTTTTGGTTTACGCGACTCTTATGCTTGCTTAAAATATATTTCAAATTAAATAGTTAATGCAGTTTAATGTATTAAAATTCTTTGAACTATTCATACAAGTATACAGTGGCCCAATTTATTACATTTACAAAGTGTAAATGAATCTATTTATAGAATAAGAATTTCAGCTGTTTTTTCAAATTCTTTGAAGATTTAGTGTAAAACTCGTAAAAGATTCTTGGAAAAGATTTAATTTTTTACTTTGTGTTCAGTCCATAGTATGAGATACGATTTGACAACATTGAGAAAATTCAAATGCATTGATGCGGAATTGACGGTACTCATAATCTGTGCCGCAAATAACGTAAGAAAGGCCAGAGTACAAATGGGATCGTGACGCATTCTCCTTAAAATTGGAATCGAAACAGGATGTAAAAGCCATTTGCAGATAGCAAGTAAGATTTACCTTTTTCGGACAAGCCTCCAGCAACATGTAGACGTTCAAACTGTCCTCGAAGTAGTGATGCATTTGCACGACGTTTACGTGATTCAGCTCCTTGTGAATCATGATTTCGCGAGCAATCTGTCGAAGAAAAGTAGCGTTACTTGCCGTATTGCGGTTTACTTTTATATAACTCTTTTTTAGAATTCACGCTTTAACTGTTATGCGATTCCTTACCTTTTGCATGTGAATTTTCTGCATTTGATGCTTTGGAATAATTTTGCAGGCGTATTGTTTTCTCGTGGCAATGTCCGTGATGAGGTACACCCTTGCGAACCCTCCCTGGAATAAACAAAATGAATTTGCGTTAAATATATGCACGTAAATAATACATCATGCCGTGATTGATCTACATAAATTATTGTTTGCGTAGAACTTGACCTTGCGTTTAATTATTCAACTAAAGCGAAACTCGTTTCCGAAAATAAATATATACTTTATTCTACGACTTTCACCCTCATAAAATTTACTAGATGGAAAGTTTATGACTTGAATCGTTGCACACTCTTTGTGTCATTAAAAACAAACATCTTTTCGAAACGGAAAGCGCGGAGTATTTATATATATATAAAAAAAAAGAAAGCAAACGAACTCTTTGATTTCAAGAAAAATTTATTTAATTATTAAAATCAGAGAAAAGGCCGAAAGTTATTTTAGAGCTAAAAATAAGTGTAGCATCAAAAGCCGCGGGTTTCCCGTCTCCAGAAGCAAAGCCTTTCAATTTAAGCGCCAGATTTTTTTCGGTCATATAAAACCTGATTGCCAAGTTTATATAAGGCGAGTAGCCGTCGTGCAGAGATTAAGAAGGTTCGAAAAATCACCACCGTACAAAGGATTCCATTATCGTTCGTCGCTTGTTAAACAAGTATTATTTCAGAATTTTTAATTATATTAAACGACTCGCTCAATGATTTATCGAAATGACGTGCTTTTACGCAAGACCGAAATCGAGACTGACAATTAAGCGAAACGTATCGATTACAGTTTACCGATTTAGCCTTAGATTACGGAGCGGACAAATTTTCGAAAATCCTCCTCCCGCCGTAAATTTTTGCGTTCTAGTTATACAACCGGTTTAAAAATAACTACGGACGACCTCTGAAAATGCGCGCGCGCGAGAAAAATCGTCGCGAGAGGAAAAAGCGAGAAAAAAAAGCGCGTCCCGAGCCGTAAATCCGAGCCGATCGTCGGGGCAGGGCAGGAAAAAAAGGGCGCATCCTCGGGCGGGGGGCGGGGAATAATCGGCGCCGGGAAGACGAAGGAGAGCGAGGGCGCCATGAATGAAACGGTGTTAGGGGGACGTCGAATGAAAATAGGCTCTCCCGCGCGGCCTGCCGCCGCGGTGTGCACGAAAGCGGCGTGTTTTCTCGAAAAAGGCCATCGTCTCGGCCGAGCGCCAACCCGATATCGAAAAGTGGTCGAAAATAAATGCAAAGTCGCAGACGGGGACATCCGCTAATCGAAGGAAATTTGGCCGCGCCGCGAGACGCTCGGGTTGCGTAAGAGCGATATCGCCTCTCAGCCAAGGTGAACGCGCTCTCGCTCGCCGACCTTTTACACCGCGGCGCGGCCCGGAAGCGCTTGTTCCTTCGAACGGATTGTTGTACCTTGCCGAGCAGCTGTCCCTTGGAGTAAGCGTTGCCCTTCTCGGCGTCGATGACGTAGGCCGAGTCGTGCTCGGCGGAGCAGCCGTTGTTCCAGGGGAAGGTGGAGGGCCCGGCGGAGTTGCTGCCGGCGTGGTGGAGGAGGGCGTTGCGGGGCCTCCTGGCCAGGGCGAGCGAGCAGCCGGGCGCCCCGGCCAGCCGCGCCGACGAGGAGACGTCGACGTAGGCGCTGGAGCTCGGCGTCGAGGAGGACTGGCTGGCGCTGCTGGGGCTGGTCTGGGCCGTCGGCGGCTGCTGCTGCTGCTGCTGCTGGTTGTGGTGGCTGTGGTGGTGGTGGTGGTGGTGGTGGTGGCGGTGCGGGGCGGCCGGCTGGGTCGGCTGGGACGGCTGGGACGGCTGGGACGGCTGGGACGACGGCGGCGGCGGCGGCGGGGCGACCGCCAGCTCGCTGCCGCAGGGCGACTTGCTCTGGAGCAGCAGCTTGCTGGGGTAGCCCGGGTGCGAGGAGTAGGAGGTCTCGGACTCGAGCGGCGCCGAGGAGCCGTAGCCGATGCTGCCGGTCTCGGTGCAGTCGCTGCGCCGCCTGGCTCGGCGCATCAGGTACGAGGAGGAGCCCTGACCGCCGCTCGGGCTCTTCTTCTGCTCCTGCAGCAGCGACGAGCCCGAGCCCTGCTGCTCCGACGACGAGCCGTTGCGGGACCCTGGAACGCAAGCGGAAAAAGTTACTTTTTTCGCCCGGGGGCAGCGGCGAAAGGGGTAATGGGGAATATTTTTGGTCGGAACAAACTTTCAATGTTATTTGAAAATTTAAAAACAAACTTTCAATTTTTCAAGTAACCATGCAGGAATACAAATAAAAGATAGTTTTCCCTGATTGAGTAATTGGCTTTAATTAAATCTGAGTTAAAATACCATATAATATTTTCATTTTTGATCCTTTATATTATATATTATATATTATAAAAATCCCATTATTATAAAAATCGGTTTTCGAGTATTTATCGATCTCAAGTCAAGGTTATTGAAAAATCGCTCGAGTTTATCGAATTATCGAATTATAAAAAAGAAAATTAAATCATGAGTGCTTATCTCGGCGCGCGATGCGCACCAGAGTCAGCCTGGCCTTACAAACAGTGAAAAGTTTTTATAAATATAAAAAATAGAAAATATAAAACTATAAATGACATTAAATTTATATCATTATATTTATGAATTACAATTGCAATAAATAAATTTCATTTAATGAAGATGTTTGATTGCAAAAAAAAAACTAAAATAATAGTCTTTGCTGGGACGTAAAGATTTTATATAAAATTAATTTAACTTGGAATTGAAAATAACAAATAAATTTTTTTCATTCAATGGGTTATTGGGGCTATTCTTAATTTAACTGACGTATAATTTCGTATAGCATTGATATAATTGAATTATCTCAAATCAAAGCCACATACTCATTCACTGCTAATTTGATACGACTGAAAATCGATTTCAAAGTAGGCCAGCTGGTTAATTTTTTCCCAAGAAATTCATGCTTCAATAAATGCATTTTTCTTTTGACTAGTCGCGTCTACCGGAAGAACAATCATAAATTTAGAATTAAATTAATGCACCTCAATCGCTTATTTTAATTACGACAGAAAGATCGTTAAATAAAGAAATATTTAAAACAATTATTTACAAGGTCTTGGTGAATTTCGTAAGAAATTCATAAATTAGTCGGAAAACTTTTGAAATAAACATTAAACCATCCAATTTACGGAACATGAATTAATCAGTTTAATATACTTTAAACGATATTCAGGCATATCACTTTGTCGAAATGTGCGTGTGCGATTTCGTAAGACAGTTTTGTAAATATAAGTTTGTACTGTAAATGCGTATTTACCGTTTATCTAATATCACATTATTTCGCTATTTGAATTTTGAATAAACCATATTCTATATATACCACTAAAAATAAAAAAAATCTATTTCCAGTTTCGATTTTTAAAGAATCTAATCGCGGTGAGATTATATTTTAAGATCTTTTAAAGCTAAACTCTGAGAAGTCGATTTTTTCGAGCAAACCGGATTGCGTGTCCGGTCAAAGCAATTTTATAAAAACTCAGACGTGTTTTCTCGAAACTCTTCTTTTTCGAATCCTTCGCCAAGAGAAGCATCCGTTACTATTTGTCTAATTACCTGGCTTTACAGGCTGGATCTTTGAAACTATATTTCGAATTAATAATTTTTTAAAACGCTTCGAACGGAGACTCGATTTTTCATGCAAACAGGTTTACTCCAAAGACTAAAAAATTCCTTGTATTTACCGTGTAGACTCATTATCTGAAAACCAGATTTTACGTTGTGCACTTCAGCAATATGTACATATTGGAAATCGAGATTTTACTTACAAAGTATAAATTAGTAGAAAGGCAGAAGCAATATAATCTCGCAAGAGATTTACAAGCCTTTAAAGAAAGAAAAAAAAAAGTTTAAAGGCAATTTTGATCACGTGTATTATAAAATCACTACAACGAATCTGCCGATGCTCTTGAAAGAAAGCGTGTGCTGCAAAATCGCGAGGCACTTTGTTTACCTCGGTTGTAAACAACAATTTACTCAAAAATTTCGAAAAAAAATAAAGCCACGCTTCCGATTTCGAAGGCGCGTGCTGATTCGCTTAGCAGCGGTATAGGGTCTCTGTCTCCGGGCGAACGTTAAAGCTTCTTCTCTGACCTGAGATCCTCGGTGGGCTCGACGGCTGCTGCACGTCCGCGGACATGACTGCTGGTAGCGTAACGCTGAGGGCTGGCTGCTCCGCGGCGTGGCTCACCGAGAAGACATCGCGCTCGGCCGCTGGTAAACACGGCACTGTCACACACTGCACTCGGGGGCCGATATCGATCGCGAAAGCTCGCTGCCCCCTCCCGGCGGTTGCTGCTGCTGCTGCTGCTGCTGGTCTTGGCTTGTGTACGAGGACCGAGAGCTTTTCACAGGGAGCGCATGTTATTGTTTGCTGGCTGAAATTGGCAAGGGCGGGGACTCTGCTCTCTCTCTCTCTCTCTCTCTCTCTCTCTCTCTCTCTGTCTCCGGGGCTTTCTTCCTGCCTCGTGCGCGCACTCGACCTTCCTTGGGCGCCCCCGCGCCTCTCACGAGCAATGCATAATAGGCTGCTCCTCGTGGTCCAGGCCGCTTCTTCTTCTTCTTCTTCTCCTTTGTGGCGGGCGACCTCGATTCGGCTGGCTCGCAGGTATATCTACCGTGGGAAAGAGGAGCCCTTCGGGAGAGAGAGCAAGAAAGAGAGAAGGAGAGCTGGCAGGTGCAGCTAGCTCCCGCCGGCGCTTGGTCTCGGCGGGCGACGCTGCTGCTGCTCTCGCTCCGTCTGCGCTCTCCAGGCCAGCGATCGATCCTCCCTCTCTGGTAATTCTCGGTTGTCGGTGCACGTGCGTGCGTGCGCGCGGTGTCGCGGGGGGGATCGCGTGGGCGAGAAAAAGGCGCGGAAGCCGCGCGCTCGCGAGGGCCCCGACGCGGCCGAGTCTCCGGCGACGAACTGCGGAGCCGCGGCGCCGTCGCCGCAGATATATGCCGAGAGCAGCGCTCCGCTCTCCTTCGACTTGCCCGTTTACGCTCGGCACGTTCTCTGTGACTGAGCGCAGCTAGCGACACCAAACTATATATATCAGCGTTAAGGCTTCGCGGAGAGTCCTGCTGGAGGGGGGGGGGGAGGTGCGCTCTCGGTTTCAGGTTTATTTTTCAAGATCGCGGCTCCTCTTCAGGTTTTTCAATTTCTCAACCAATTTATTTCTTTCGAGCGATATTTGAAATCTAGGACTTCTTCCCTAGTTATAGTGGGCAGTAATTCAAACCATTTACGAGAAAGTCTTTTACAAGAATTAAAGAATATTTTTCATTTAAAATTCAACAATAATTTATCCAAGTATTATAAATGAAATTCGACTCATAAAACAATTATTTGAATAAAATATTTAATTTAGCACTTTTATTTCATTCTTCAGAATATGTTAAAATATTAGCAAATCACTGAGTGTATTTACCAAGTAATCCAAAAGAACGGTAATAAGACACTAGAAATTTGTTTAACAATAAAATTTTTATCAGAAATGCTCTACTTTTTGCAATCTGCGATATTTGTAACATTCACGTGATTATCATAGATTGTGATATTATTGATTAAGTACATTTACTTGGATAAAGAAATGGATCGAATAATATCGATTTGCTGCACCTATAAAGCTACGTGATATCGATCGTACTTCAAAAAATTCTACAGGGACTGGAGTTTCAACATTTACGGTTATTGTAAAAGGTTTTACCGTAAATTAAATTGTTATTGATTGAATAAAAAGCCCCAGATTTTAAATCTTCTTCGAATGAATCGAAGGTCAATTGTTCTACTACACGTATTCATGCTTATAGCATAGACACAAGAGGAATATTGGTGAGGTTTACGGTAGTACTCGAGATAAGAGCCGACCTTCAAAATACATACGTATACCTAAAAATTTTCGAAGATTTAACCCTGTCATCTGCAGCTTGGTGTCGCTAGCTGCTTGCAGTCACGGAGTGCGAGCGTAGGCGGCAGGTTAAAGCAGCGCCGATGCACTCTCCCTCTTTCTCCGATTCGCACTCGGAGAGAGCCTGTATCCCTAGCTCCGTGCCCCTTCCTCGCCGAGTGCTGCGTGCACGTATATATGTGCGTGCACGCGCACGGGGTTACTTACCTTGGCCGCGCGCGCGCGGTTCTTATTAGAGGCGACGCCACGGGGTAATTTACGCCCGGCGAGGGTTCCTCCTGCCCCCTGCCTTTTAAAGGCCCCGATTTTCGGCTCTCCCCGATTTCGCACCGCAGGGAGAGAGGGGAGAACCGGCGCTGCGGCCATGGGAATAGATCGTCGCTCTCCGGTTATTGCGGGTTATTGGGTATTCGTTCCTCTCCCTTCTGACGCTGGACGTCTATAAATTTATCTAACGTAAAGGCATCTGTACCGAATGACGTCACGGCTTGTACCGCAGCCGACCGACGTCATTGCAGGAGGAAAATAGATTCCCGATAGGCGAACGTCATCGACGTATATTAGCGATATTCCATCGCTTGAATGAAATCGTTCGAAGGACATACTTTAATTTCAATCGGCGCTCGACGATGCCACCATCACGATTCGTGGTGGCTTTTAAAAACGTTCTCCAGCCAAACTGTGTAATAGTTGCAGAGCTCCGCGACTGGGTGAAAAGTAAGATTACGATCGAAGAATAATAGTAGAGAAGGCTACAAGGGCCCCGTATATATAAAACGCGTCTTTTACCACGGGCACGCATCATTATGCGAGGCTTTAACCCTCCTCGGCGGCCGTCTCCCATTCATCCTCTCCCTCCCCGCGGTGCGCGCCGTGCACATCACGTTCGTTCACCCATACAAGCGGCGGCCGTAAACGTGTTTCGCTCCCTCTCGCTCGTTCACTAGAGAACTGGAACAGGCAGCTCTCTCTCTCTCTCTCTCTCGCTTCTTTGCTCTAATATTTCACGTCTACGGGCTCCTGCTGCTGCTGCTGCTGCTGCTGCTGCCTCGAGGACAGATTACTTTGATCGCTCTCGCGTATAGTAGGCCCTTTCCACAAGCTGCCCGCCGGGGAGGGACACGCTACTGTGGACCGGGCCGCAGCCCGCGGGGCCGAGGCGAGAGGTGCGCGAGATCCACCGTTATATTACTCGTCGTTTCAACTCGCAGTCGACGTCCCCGAATGACTGAACTATCCGCGAAAATTACGGAATATCGAGTAGGCTGTATACGTAACTCACCCGCGGGATTGACCCGGGAGTTTACTAAATAGTATATGGGCAGGACGAAAAGCCGGTGAGAACGACGCTGCGATTATATACGAGCGGGGTATATAAGAGTCGAGGAGGGGCCCCGCGCGTTTCGAAGATGCAATCTTCTAAGCCGCGCGGCGAGAAAGAGAAATGATCATTCGAACGTGCCTAATGCTCGGAGGCGGACGTCTCGATGAGTCTCGAGCGCGTGAGAAAGAGCCAACGAGCGGGCAGGCAGCGCGGCTATATATATGTATACGCACCTCCTTTCGTAACGACGCCTCATGCATATCTGTATATGCAACCGAGAGCGAGAGAAAGAGAGAGAGAGAGATGATGGATCCCCTTTTTTTTTTCGAGAATCTGTAGGATATTCGGCGCGGGTCGTTGTTGCGTAAGCGGCTGCGCGCGCTTTGTTTCAGGGGAGCGTATGAGTCAACGCCTGCGAAAGGAATTAGCTGCAAGTAGCCACGTGCGCGAACTTGCCAGGTACATTAACGCGGGTAACATTCTCAAGCCGATAGTATATAGTCGGCTGAATTCCTAAGGAGAATTTCACCTGGATACATGACTGCGTCAAATGGAATTCTCATATATATATATATATATACGACCGTATATATATATATATAT
>UCOL01003408.1:0-19153 GCA_900474335.1 Ormyrus nitidulus | reverse complement strand
GTATAAGTATATTCATTACCTGGATTCCCCAAACCCACAATTAACTTCATTATCTCGCTCCTTTTTTTTAATTTAGCACTCGTTGATAAATCTGTTCAATATTTCGTAAAAAATAATTGTTATCAAATAATTTTTCTAATTTTGGTAAGGCTAAATATTTTGCTATATTATTATCAATTAAAACATTTTTAAAATCAAGTTGCTGTTGTTGTGCGATTAAAGTACATTTTTGAATAAAATCATAAACTTCTTCTCGTGACTAATTAGTTTCTTTCAAAATATTTGTTAAAACAACTTGACTAAAATAAATTTGATTGGCTTGTTGTAAATGTTCAATAATTTTATCCGGACTAACAACCAAATTATTAATAACACTGATCATTCGTTTCAATAAATAAACTACTAAATGATATGTGTCGGGAATAATAATTCGTTCATTACTACTATGGGAAATATCACGTTCATGTCATAATAAGTTATTTTCAAATGTAACATTCATATTACTACGCACTAAACGAGCTAAGCCAGCAATATTTTCCGCACTAATTGGATTTTTTTTATGTGGCATTGAAGATGAACCTTTTTGACTTTTGCTAAATCCTTCCGCAATTTCAGCCACTTCTGAACGTTGGAAATGGCGAAATTCAAGCGCCATTTTTTCTAACAAACTAGCAATTTGACTAAAACTTGTAAATAATGCAATATGATAATCACGTGATGTTACTTGCGTTGTAATTGGGTCAAGGTTTAGCCCGAATTGTTTTGCCACATATTCTTCAACTTGAACTTCAACATGCGCAAAATTACCAACTGAACCTGATATTTTTGCAACAGCAATTGCTGAACCTGCAGCATCAAACCGCCTAATATTACGCTCTAATTCAGCATATCAAAGTAAAAATTTTAATCCTAATGAGGTTGGTTCGGCGAACATTCCATGGGTACGACCCATAATTAATTGATTTTTATAAGTAAGAGCTTTTTCTTTTAACGCTTCTTTTAATTCAAGCATATATTTTTTAACAATATAGTTTGATTCTTTAATCAAATAATTTTGACTAGTATCAACAATATCAGTTGATGTTAAACCATAATGAATTCATTTTTTTTCTGGTCCCAATGTTTCTGATAACATTCGAGTAAAAGCAACAACATCATGCTTTGTTTCAGCTTCCAGTTCTAACATTCGTGGTAAGTTTACTGTTAAATTAGTTTTAATTTTTTTAATATCTGTTATGGGAATTAATCCTAATTGTGCCCATCCTTCACAAACCAATAATTCTACTTTTGCTCAGGTATTATATTTATTTTCATCACTTCAAATTTTTCCAATCTCTGGAACAAAATAACGTTCAATCATTAAAAAATCTCCTTATTCATTAAAATAGTTTGTTCACGGTCAGGACCAACAGAAAATAAACTAATTGGAACACCAACGATTTCTTCTAACTTCATTAAATATTGTTGAGCATTATGTGGTAAATCTTCAAATGTTGTAACATTACTAATGTCCTCATCTCAGCCTGGCATTGTTATTAAAATTGGTTTACACATCTCATATTCTTTAATTGTACTTGGAACATAATCAATTTGTTGTCCTTGATATTCATAACCAATACAAATTTTTAATTCCTTAATAGTAGTTAAAACATCTAATAACATAATTGCCATACTAGTATAACCACTAATTCGCAACGAATGTTTCATTAAAATACCATCAAATCATCCAATTCGACGCGCACGCCCCGATACAGTCCCATATTCACGCCCTGTTTCACGAATATATGTTTCAACTTCGCCAAAAATTTCTGATGGAAATGGCCCGGTTCCAACACGAGTATTATATGCTTTAACAATTCCTAAAACATTGTTAATATAACGCGGTGCAATCCCAACACCAACCGGAATTGAAGCTGCTGTTGGATTTGATGACGTAACAAAAGGATAAGTACCATGATCTAAGTCTAACATTACTCCTTGTGCGCCTTCAAACAAAACTTTTTGATGCGTATGAATTGCATTATCAACTAAAATTGAAGTATCAGTTACTAGTGTTTTAATTTGTTGAAATAATGCCAAATATTCTTTTCAAATTAATTTTGGGTCAAATCCTTCACTATTAAAAACTTTTGTTAAAACTTCATTTTTAAATTTTAAATTATTTTCTAATTTTTGTAAAAATCCTTTTTCATCAAATAAATCACCTAATCTAATCCCAATTCGTTCTGCTTTATCTTGATAACAAGGACCAATTCCTTTTTTTGTTGTTCCAATTGAATCTTTTTGGCGATACTCTTCTTGCAATTCATCAATTTTCATATGATATGGAAAAATTAAATGGGCACGATCACTAATTCGTAAATTTTTGCAATCAAAACCATGTTCTTGTAAATAATTAATTTCACTAACTAATTTACGTAAATTAACAACACAACCATTCCCAATTACATTAATTGATTTTTTATTAAAAACACCAGAAGGAACAATACTTAACTTATATTTTGTTCCTTTAATGACAATTGTATGTCCAGCATTATCACCACCAGCTCAACGAACAATAACATCTGCTTGTTGAGCAAAATAATCAGTAATTTTACCTTTTCCTTCATCACCCCACTGGCTCCCAACAATCGCTAGTGTTCGATAATTTGTACCACTCATAACTTATTTCCAACCTTTCTACGGTTTAATCTTAATATAAATCTACCTATTTTTTCAAATTTTTCATCTTATTTATTGTTAATTACTGCTTGCACAAAACCATTAAATAATGGATTTGGTTTATTTGGTCGAGAAGTAAACTCCGGATGATATTGTGCAGCAAGATAAAAAGGATGGCTCGGGATTTCAATAACTTCCACTAAGTTTTTCTCAGCATAAAGACCACTAAATACTAATCCTGCTTGTGCTAATTGTTCACGAAAATCATTATTAACTTCATAACGATGGCGATGACGTTCCAAAACCTCATCTTTCCCATATAACTTATGTGCTAATGTGTTTGGAACTAAAGTTGTCTTATAATTACCTAAGCGTAATGTTCCTCCTAAAGCATCGGTTTTATCTTTGCCACGAATAATATCAATAATTGCATTTTTTGTTTCTGTTAATTCTGAAGAATTAGCATCCTGAATGTGACAAACATTACGGGCAAATTCAATTACAGCTGCTTGCATCCCAAAACAAATTCCAAAGAATGGAATGTTATTTTCACGAGCAAATTGACATGCTAAAATTTTCCCTTCAAAACCACGTTCACCAAAACCACCAGGAACCAAAATCCCTTTTGCATTTTTTAATAATTGTTGATAATTTTTTTTATTAATATCTTCGGCTTTAATTCAATCAATTTTAATTTTAACCTTATTTTCATATCCAGCAATTCGTAACGATTCACTAACTGATAAATAAGCATCTGGAAGTTCAATATATTTTCCAACTAATTTAATCTCAATTACTTCTTGTGAGTGATTAATTTTTTCAACAAATTGTTTTCATCCTAACATATCAGTTTTTGTGACTTTTAAGTTTAATAACTTGCTAATTACTATTTGAGCATTTTGCTCATACATTTTTAATGGTACTTCATAAATACTAGCAACATCAGTAGCTACTAAAACATTATTTTTTTCAATATTACAAAATAGCGCAATTTTTTCAAGGACATTATCTTCTAAAACTTGTTCAGTTCTAGCAACAACAATATCTGGTTGAATCCCTAGTGATAATAGTTCTCGCACTGAATGTTGCGTTGGTTTTGTCTTTGATTCTTTTGATGCTGCAATATATGGAACTAATGAAACATGCATATAAATAACATTTTCTCGTCCTTGTTCCATGCGAACTTGACGAATTGCTTCAATAAAAGGCAACGATTCAATATCCCCAACTGTCCCCCCAATTTCAGTAATAATAATATCTGCTTTTGATGTTGATGCCGCATGATAAACTTTCTTTTTAATTTCATTAGTAACATGGGGAACAACTTGAACTGTCCCACCTTCATATTCGCCACGGCGTTCTTTTTCAATTACATTTTTATATATTCGTCCTGAAGTGATATTTGATTCTTTTGTTAAATTTTCATCAATAAAACGTTCATAATGTCCTAAATCTAAATCTGTTTCAGCACCATCTGCTGTTACAAAAACTTCACCATGTTGATAAGGACTCATTGTTCCAGGGTCAACATTTAAATATGGATCAAATTTTTGCATAAAAACATTTAATCCACTTGCTTTTAATAAAACACCAATTGAAGAAGCTGTAATGCCTTTCCCTAAGCCACTGACAACTCCACCAGTTACAAAAATATATTTTGCCATTGTCTTATCATCCTTTCATCCTCAAATTAAAAAGAGTTTAGAAATTAACAGGGTTGTCACTTCTAACACTCTTTAATCTTGGTATTAATTATTTTCTTCCATTTCTTTTTCAAGAGCTTTTCAGTCAATTTCTTCTGTAATACCCAATTTAGCTGCTACTGTTTCATCGTCATCATCAATAGAATAATCATTTTCAATTAAATCATCATCAACTTCTATTTCAACAAAATCATCTTCCTCGTTATCATCATCATCTAATGTATCATCAAAATCAAGAGTATCAATTAATGATTCTTCTTCATCATTTTCCTCTTCATCTTCTTCATCATCATCTTCATCTAAATCAATATCTTCAAATTCTTCTGTTGTTTCAAACTGGTCAGTATAATCATATTGTTTTTTAATTTCATCATATTTTAAAAATTCACGTAACCCTCACATACCTTCACTTGTCAACACAAAACGATTATCTAACACCAAATCAGTATATAATTCTGCAATGACATCTTCTTTGCTGGCTCCTTGAACTGTTACATCACTTTTTGATGCTATATCATTTCAAATATTTTCAAAAGTATCGCTATTTTTTTTCTTTTTTAAATATGAATACACTAATTCTAATAACTCTACATTATCGTTCATTAATTTAAACCTTTCTTATTAATCATTCTCATATTTTTCTCCAATTGAAAACCAAATTGTTGTTGCTGTCTTTTTACTATTATTTTTAAATGCTAAGACTTCTGAAACTTCCATAATGCATTTTATTCCTTTTGGTGTATCAATATAAATTGGTTTAGTATCACTATCATATAATTTAACTGGTTTTAGGTTATATTCAACCATAAAGTAATTATAATGGTTTTTATATTTTTTTATCAAATTATTTTTAATTTCTTCGAAATTTCTTTTTGCTGGGTTTATTTTTTGCAAAAAATTTCGTGTCGTGAACATTTTAATTAATGTAACTAAAATTTCATCATTTTCATTTTCTAACATTTTTAAATATGTAAATAATGTATAATCATCTAATGTACAATATTGATTTGGACTCATCATTTTTCCTTCCAACACTGGAATTAATAAAGTAATTATTACTTTATTTTTAAATTGATAATTGCTATGGTATAAATCATACAATCGTTTGAACATCATTTGGAAAGTTAAATCAAAGCCAATGCTTAGTGGATGTAAATAAATTTGCTTATACATATGATAACGGCCAATTAAAAATGATTCAACTGCATACTGTACTTTTAACGGAAAAACAATCTTTTTATCTTTAATAAATAAATGCCGAATAATTCACTGTGTATCAACATGACTATAACCTACACCGCTTGTTTGTCCATCACGTAATAAATAATCCATTCGGTCAGCATCTAATTGTGAAGATACTAACGATGATAAAACCCCGTCCGGATGTTTACCTTCAATCATCATACATAGTTCATTAATTTCTTCTGGACTAAATTCAACCGCTAAGATTTTATTAATATTTGTTGTTGGATTTTTAATTAATAAAGACGAATAATTTTCATGACTAATATTCTGTTTTGTGACATGATTAGTCATTTCAAATGTATGTGAAAATGGACCATGACCAACATCATGCAGTAATCCTGCTAATTTAACCAATAATTGTTCATGCGTACTATACATTTCTTGAAAACTTGCTGTTTCTAACATTTTACTAACTAAATGATAAACACCAATACAATGTGAAAAACGCGTATGCGACGCACTTGGAAAAACAAATTGTCCCCCTGCTAATTGACTAATGCGACGCAAGCGTTGAAATTCTGGAGTGTTAATTAATTTTACGGTAATTTCTTCATTAATTTCAATATCGCCATGAACACTATCTCGGATTGTTAGTGGTAATTTCATTTTTTCGTTATTGTAATTTAGTAATATTATTAATTACTTGTTCTTTCCCTAATAAATAAATAACCTTGGCTAGTTCTGGTCCATGTTCTTGATGAGAAGTAAAAATTCTAATTGGCATAAATAAATTCTTTCCTTTCATAGCATATTGTTCCCCCATTTTACTAATTAATTGCTTAATATTTGGTTCATCTCAAACTGGCAATTGACTTAACGCTGTTTTAAAAGATGTTATCATTTCTTCATAACCGCTCAATTCTGTTAACACTGCTTGCGTTGCCATTGATAACTTTGTTGGTGGTTCAAAAAATGGTTTTGTTAAGGTCACAATTTCTGCCCCATATTGAAGTTCTTTTTTATAAATTAATAATAACATATTTACTCATTCTGGTGTTTTTTTTGTTAAATCATAGCTTTCTGCTAAAAAAGGTCGAACAAAAGTTAGATAATCCTCATCATTCATTGCTTTAAGATAATAATTATTCATTCAAGTTAATTTTTTAACATCAAACATACTTGGCGATTTACTAAACCGCGTTTCATCAAAAATTTTAATTAATTCATCATGACTAAAAATTTCAACAGTGCCCGGAGGCGATCATCCTAATAAACTAATAAAATTAAAAATTGCTGTTGGTAAATATCCTAATGTTCGATATTGGCTAATAAATTGCATTAAATGACTATCTCGTTTTGACAATTTTTTATGTTGCTCATTAACAATTAAGGTTAAATGAGCAAAAATTGGTGGCTTAGCATTAAATGCTTCGTAAATCATTAATTGTTTTGGTGTATTAGAAATATGTTCTTCTCCCCGAACAACATGACTAATTTCCATTAACATATCATCAATTACGACCGCAAAATTATAAGTTGGAATTCCATTTGATTTTAAAATAACTCAATCGCCAAGATCTTTTCCTTCAAAATGAACAGGACCGCGGACTAAATCATTAAAATCATAACTTGCTTCATCAGGAACGAAAAAACGTAAATTATATGGGGTTTGTTTTGCTAATTTTTCAGCAATTTGTTCAGAAGTTAATTGTCAACATTTGCGATTATAACGTGGTGAAAGATATCCTTTTGCCAATTGTGCTTCACGGTCTTTTTCAAGTTCAGCTGGTGTACAAAAACAATAATATGCTTTTTTTGTTGTTAATAATTTTTGCGCATATTTTTGATAAAGTTCTAACCGTTCTAATTGTCGATATGGTCCATAAGCCCCTGGGCGATCAATTGTTTCATCTGGTTCAATTCCTAATCAACGTAAATTATCTAATTGTGACGCAATCGCTCCTTCAACATTTCGTTCAATATCTGTATCTTCAATTCGTAGAACAAAAACACCATCATAATGTTTTGCAAATAAATAATTAAATAATGCTGTTCTTGTATTACCAATATGTAAAAATCCCGTTGGACTTGGTGCGTAACGTAATCTGACTTTTTGTTTCATTTTAATCCCCCATTCTAACTTTTGACCTAATCATTTTGCTTTAAAAGTAATAATGTTGTATAACTTTGGATAATATTTGGAAAATTTTGTTCAGTAATTGTTGCTTTTGAGTTAATTTAAATTAATTGTGAATTAAGTTTTTTATTTGTTTCATCAAACCATTCTCCTAAATCACCTAATCCTAAGGCTCCAATAATTGCTTCACTAATTGTATGTAACAAAATATCACCATCAGAAACAGCTTCAATTTGGTATTGGCATGGAATAAAAATTCCCCCTAAATAAAAACCAGTTCCTACTTTTAAATTATGTAAATCATAACTATTGCCAATTCGCATTATTATTTCTCCCTAAACATTAAATTTAAAAAAACATATATCGCCGTCTTGCATAACATAAGTTTTTCCTTCGCTTCGTAACCGACCATTTTCTTTTACAGCTTTTTCACTACCATATTGCACTAAATCATCATACGAATAAACTTCTGCTCGAATAAAACCACGTTCAAAGTCAGAATGAATGATTCCTGCACACATTGGTGCTGTTGCTCCTTTTTTAAAAGTCCATGCTCGTACTTCTTGCTTGCCAGCAGTAAAAAATGTTTGTAAACCTAATAAAGCATAAGATTTTTTAATTAATTGACTTAAACCAGCTTCTTTAATGCCATAATCAGCCATTAATAATTTCCGATCATCTGGTTCTAATGCTGATAATTCTTCTTCAATTTTAGCACAAATAACAACGACTTCAATTGCTTGTTGTTGAGCATATTCTTTAACTGTTTTAACATAAAAATTATCTGGTTGGTTTAAATCACTTTCTGCAACATTAGCAACATAAATAAAAGGTTTAATTGTTAATAAATTAAAATTCTTTACTACTTTTAGTTCATCATCTGATAATGTTAAATCTTTTAATAATTTATTTTGTTCTAATCCTGTTGCTAACTTTAATAATAATTCATACTCAAAAACATCTTCTTTTTGTTTTAAAGTTTGTGCTTTTTTGCTAATTTTATCAATTCGTTTTTTAATTTGTTCTTGGTCAGAAATAATTAATTCTAAATTAATAATTTCAATATCACGAATTGGATCAATTGTTCCTTCAACGTGGGTAATATCTTTATTATCAAAACAACGGATGACCATACAAATTGCATCAGTTTCGCGAATATTTTGCAAAAAAGCATTTCCTAAACCTTCACCTTTACTAGCTCCCACAATTAATCCAGCAATATCATAAAATTCAAAGGTACTATGAATTGCTTTGTGCGGAGCACAAAGAGTAATTAAAGTATCCATTCGTTCATCAGGAACTTCTACCGTTCCAACATTTGGATTAATTGTTGCAAATGGATAATTAGCTGCTTCAACTTGTGAATTTGTAATTGCGTTAAATAAAGTTGATTTACCAACGTTTGGTAAACCAACTATTCCCATTTTTAATGCCATTATCTTCTTCCTTACTATTAATTAATCATCAATTAAACCTAATAATTCTAAAATACGGTTTAAATCTTTAATTCCAGTATACTTGATAACAATTTTGTCAGTATCAATAACTACTTTTGTTCCTAATTTTCGCATTATTTTATTTTCCAAAAATTCATTAACAGCTCGTTTTGATGAATCCTTCTCTGAATTTTCAATTAATGGTTTCGCTATTTTTGGATTATATTCTTTGACCAATTCTTCAACCTGACGCGCATTTAAATTTAAATTAATAATCTTATTAATAATATTTTTTAATTCATTTTTGTCAACATTTAAACTAATTAATGGTTTAACTTGCCCCATTGTTACTTTATTTTCTAATAACAAGGTTTGCACTTCAGTTGGTAAATTTAATAATCGCATCGTATTTGTGACATGACTTCGTGATTTTCCAATTCGTTGTGCTAATTCTTCTTGGGTTAATCCTAGTAACTCAATTAATTCTTTATAAGCATTAGCTTCTTCAATTGAATTTAAATCAACCCGTTGAATGTTTTCAATTAAAGCAACTTCTTTCATCTGCTGATCATTAAAATTAACAACAATTGCTGGAATTGTTGTTAATCCTGCTAATTTGGCAGCCCGACTACGACGCTCTCCGGCAACTAAATAATAACCATTATTCGTTTTTTTTACAATAATAGGTTGAATTAAACCATATTCTTTAATTGACTGTGCTAATTCTGTTAATTCTTCTTCATTAAAATTTTTGCGGGGTTGATGCGGATTAGGAAAAATTTCCGCTAATACAATTTCATTCGCTGTCTCTTTTAATGCATCATTGCTTTCAATCCCTTTAATTACTTCGTTGATTCCTTCACCAAAAATTTTATCTAGCCCTTTTGAACTTAATCGACTCTTAGTATTACTTGCCATTGTTTGCCAACACCTCTCTCGCTAATTCTTCATAAGCAACTGCACCTGCACCACCTTTATCATATTCAAAAATACTCAAACCATGTGATGGTGATTCACTAATTTTAACATTTCTTGGAATATGTGTTCGATAAACTTTTTCATTAAAATATTTTTTAACTTCTGTCATCACTTCAAATGATAATTTTGTTCGTGAATCAAACATTGTTAAAACAATTCCTTCAATTGTTAAACTTTCATTAAACATTTTTTGTACAAAATGAATTGTTGTTAATAACTGTGCCAAACCTTCTAAAGCATAATACTCTGCTTGAATTGGAATTAAAACAGAATCAGCACAAGCTAGTGCGTTTCGATTAATTAATCCTAAGGAAGGGGGACAATCAATTAAAATAAAATCATACTTATCACGAACCGGTTTAATCCGCTCTAATAAAATGCTTTGGTTATCTTCTGTTCTTTCCATCAAATAAGTATCTGCTCCCGCTAATGAAATAGTTGCTGGTGCTAAATCAACATTAGTCATAATATTTGAAATAATAATATTTTTTAATGGGATTTGTCCAACTAAAACATCATACATACTTTCATGAATTTCTTCTTTATTAGCACCTGTCCCCGTTGTTGCATTTCCTTGGGGATCAATATCCACTAATAAAATCTTTCGTCCAGTACGTGCCAATCCGGCCGCTAAGTTAATCGAAGTTGTTGTTTTACCAACGCCACCTTTTTGGTTTGTGATTGCAATAATTTTTCCCATAATTGTCCTTTCTGTTCCGTTGCATCTGATAATTTTATACATTATTATTATATAACACTTTATCCAATTGGAAATTTTTTTATTTGATTAAACCGACGAGGATATGGTTCTGCAGTTGCCTCTGTTTTAATAAAATAACAAATGTTCCGTTCACCAAGTTGTGGAATCGTTTCATGTTGAATTTTTTCTAATTTTAAATTTAAAACTGATAAAGTTTTTTGCGCTACTTGTAATTCAGCCTTAACATTTGGCCCTTTATAACAAATAATCCTTCCCGATGTTTTAACCATTCGCACTACTAATTCTAAAAGCACCCCTAAATTAGCAACAGCACGAGAAACAACAAGTTCAAAAGATTCAGCATGCTCTCTACTATATTCCTCTGCTCGAGCATGAATAATTTCAACATTTTTTAATTGTAACTTCATCACTAATCGTTGTAAAAATAAGCATCGTTTTTCTAATGCTTCAATAATTGTTAATTTAATTGTTGGGCAAAAAATTTTTAAAACCAGCCCTGGAAAACCAGCCCCACTGCCAACATCACTAACTGTCATCTCCTTTGACAATGAGAATTCTTTTAATAATAATCCTGAATCAAGAAAATGTTTAAGATAAACCTCGTCTTCATTAATAATTGTAGTTAAATTCATAATTTGGTTTTGTTCAACTAAATATTGATAATATAATTGTAACTGTTTTTCTTGCTCAGGTGTAATTTCTAATTCTGGTAACGCTGTTTTAATTAATTTAATCATCAATATCCCCCTAGAATTTTTAATTTCTTTTAACATTATAACAATATATATGGTAATATATAAACATTTAAAAAATAATTGAGAGGATTATGAAATGAATAAAAAAGCCTTAATTGTTGTTGATTATCAAAATGACTTTGTTGATCCTAAAGGAGCGTTATATGTTCCAGGAGCAGAAAAATTATATGAAAAAATTGTTGCTTTAATTGATGAATTTCATCAGAATGGTGATTTAGTTATTGCAACAAAAGATTTTCATCCTAATAATCATTGTTCGTTTGCTAAATGAGGTCCACATTGCATTGCAAATACATTTGGCAGTGAGTTATATAAATTAACTACATCGCAATTTGACCATATTATTTTAAAAGGAACACAACAAGATTTTGATAGCTACAGTGGTTTTTTTAGTGATAATCATACTTCAAATGGATTACATGAATTTCTTCAAGAACACAAGGTTACTAACTTAGTCATTGTTGGTGTTGCTACAGATGTTTGCATATCAGCAACACTTCTTGATGCTATTAAATTAAACTATCATGGTATTATTGACTTAAATGCTAGTGCTGGACTTAAACCACAAATCATTTTTTAAAAAAACTATTATGAATAAACAACATAATAGTTTTTTTTAAAAATCATCATCACCATTATTAGAATCAATATTTTTGACACGCATAATTGTTTCACCATTTGGTAATTGACCAATTCGCCCTTTACTACTTCCTTTTCATTTCACTTGATAGTATATAATTCCTTGAGCATGTAATAGCTTTAAGATTTCAATTCAATTATATAGTTCACCACGATACATTCATCGTTTCTCACTATGTGCTTCCACTAAATCTCGATTATAAAAACTATGCGGATGTGATCACATCCTAATTTGCCGAATTGTATTTTCTCGTTTTGAAACAATTTCTAAATTTTCTGCTCGATTATCACGAGGATTACCATTAATATGATCAATTGTCATATTTGGCGGAACTGAACCAATAAATAACTCAACAACCAACTTATGTAATGGCCTTGTTTTTGTTTTTCCATCTTCACGACGACGAATTAAATAATAATTAGTATTTTTTGGCTTCTTTAATTCCTTAACTTTCTTTGTTACAATATTACGAACACGCCCCATATTGCTAATCTCAAGATAAGGAAATTCCCGGTGAACCTTTCAAATTTCTGCTTTTTTTGCTTTATTCATTTTGACCTCTTATTTTTTCGAAACTGCTTTATGATCTGTAATATAAAATCGATATGGTTTTAATTTAAAATTTGTTGCATACTCAATGTTGACCCGTGGTGTAGTTGTAATTTCAATTGCAGTTGGTGCTGTATCTTCGGCAAGATATAAAACTGAACTTTCTAGCAGAGAAAGTCCATCATTAGCTTTAGTAATTTTTAAATAGCGTGATAACTTCCCAGGACCATTTGCTAACCGTGGTGTTGAAACAAAGTCAGGAACAGTTTCATCAATAATAATTTCACCAGCGCGTAATAAAACTGCACTTGGAAAATCAACTTGTTCAGTAACAATATTAAAACAATGATACATCCCATAAATGAGAAAAACATGTGCAAAGCCACCTTTTCAAAAAAGTGTTTCATTACGAGAACTACGTTTATTGTTAAAACCATGATTAGCATCATCTTCGGGTCCATCATAAGCTTCAGTTTCAATAATTTTACAAATAATTTTTTTCCCATCAATAATTCGAACTAAATATTTTCCTAATAGTTCGCGTGCAACAACAACAGCATTTCGCATAAAAAAAGTATCCTCAGTTAAACGGTTTACATTTATCATTTTAAAAAAAAGCATAACAAAAATTAATATTAATTTGCTATGCTAACCTAACCAATTTTTTTACATTGGTCAAATTCAACTTCAGTAGGTGTCAAACGACCAAACATTTCTAAATTTACTATCGCAATCCCTTTTGAAGTATCAATTTTTGTTACTTGTCCTTCCATATCAGTAAAAGTTCCTGATAAAATTCGAACATAATCATTCACTTCAAAGTTTGCCACAAATACTTTTTTAACTTTTTTCCCTTGCTGTTTTGCTGTTTTTTTAGCTGCCAATGATTTTGAAAGCATTGTCCTTGCTTCTTGATCTGTTAAAGGAAAAGGTTTTGTTCCTCGCCCTGATGAGCCAATAAATCCAGTAACCCCTGTTGTGTTCCGAACAATATATCAAGCTTCATCGTTCATAATCATATTAATAAAAATATAACCTGGATAAACATTTTTTTCTTTTTCTATTAGTTTTCCACCTTTTTTGGCTGAAACTATCTCTTTTACAACTCTAATATCAAAAACAACATCTTTCATATTTAATGATTCTACCCGTTGAATTAAGTCATCACGAACACGGTCTTCATGTCCAGAATAACAATTAATTACATATCATTTTCCAGGATACTTTGTAACATCTTCTAAAGTTTCTCTGTCTTCACTTTTATCATTATCAATGATTTCATCTGTTATTGTGTTTTTTCCTAACATTACCTTACTTTACTCCTTTTAAACTTATCTATTATATAATGCGAGCAACAGTTAGTAAATGATGTAAAACTAAATCTAATACTAAATAAAACACCGCAAAAGCAATAATAAATAAAATTGTGATTAAAAACTTGCGTCCTAAACTACCCTTACTTGTTCATCGAATTCTTGTGACTTCTTTTGCCATTTTGACAGGAAATTCACGAAAAGCTAATTTTCAATTTGTTTTTTTACTTTTATTTGAATTTTTACGCTTAAAAAGACCTTTTTTAATTGGTTCACCATTCTCATCAACCTCTGGTGTTGTGCTTACTTTTTTTGTCCCAACTTGAATTGGTGCTGTTTTACTTGCCTTTTTTTGAAAAATTAGCGCTGCTTTTTCATTTTTCTTTTGAATTTTTAACGCTTTTTTTTCTTCTTTTGTTAAAACTGTTTTAACATTCTTTTTTGATTTTTTATTTTTTTTCATTGCAAACACCTCTACCTTGTTTCTTTATGTTTAGTATGTTTATTACATGTTTTACAAAACTTATTTATTTCTAATCGTTCTTTTTGTGTCATTTTGTTTTTAAATGTTGTATAGTTTCGATTTAAACATTCTGAACATACTAATATAATCTTTTCGCGCATAATATTCACCATAATTAATTATAGTATATTAATAACAATATTCATATACTTAATTAACTATTTTTGTAAAAATCTCTTGTTTTTTGCATAATTCGTTGCATTGCCTTATCAACTTGCCGATAATTTAACCCTAATAAGTGGTGAATATTATAAATATTTTCACCAGCAAATCATAACCGAAATACTTCTTTTTCTAATGGTGATAATCGTTGATAAAATATTTTAATAATTTGTTTTTGTTCATCAAAACAAGCAATTTTATTTGAAAAATTTTCATCTTGATTAGTAATATTTTCATTAGTTAATTTAATGTAATAATTTAAAACTTTATTTTTTAAATTAAAAAATTGACGAATTTGTTTATGAATATCTCATGTGTAACGTTGAAAAATAAAGTCTTTTAATTTTTTTGACGAATGGGGATTATACATTTTGGCACTTTCTAATACTGAAAAATACTTTAAACTTTCTAAATCAGCTAATTCAATTAGTAAACCAAAATACTTATAAAAAGTTCGGCGCTTAACATCTTCTAGAAAGGGTACATATAATTTATATAAACTAAATAATGCTGTTTGATTATGACCTTCTTGAAATAAATAAAGTAATTCATATTCATTCATCGTAACAATAGTCAAATCCTTTCTAAATTAAATTTTATTGTTGCAACATTTTAATTTGATAAATTAAAATAGCACTAGCAACCGATACATTTAAAGAATCAAGATGACCTGTTGTTGGAATATAAATATTAAAATCAGAATGCTTTAATAATTTTGCGCTAATCCCTGTTCCTTCATTCCCTACGATTAGACAAATTGGCGTATCATATTTTAATTCACTTACATTGTGGGCTGTTGTAGTTAAACTTGTTGCATAAATTCAAAACCCTTGTTTTTTTAAATATTCAATTGCATTAGTTAAATTATTTACTCGACAAACTGGAACATAATTAAAAGCACCTGCAGAGGTTTTGGCAACAGTAGCATTAATATCAACTTGGCGTTTTTCTAGAATAATAACCCCATCAACATTAAACAAATCACAAGTACGCAAAATTGCCCCAAAATTATGTGGGTCAGAAATTTGATCAAGGACTAATAAAAATGGATGTCTATTTTGTAATGCTTTTTTTGTTATTGCAGTTAATGAATAATTTTCTGGCTTGCAAATTTCCAATACCAGACTTTGATGCTTACTAGTTTGTACAAGAGCTGTCATTTTATCTGTTGAATAAAAGACAACTTTAATTTGACGACTTTTAGCTAGTTTCAAATAATAATCATTATTTTTCCCTTGTGGTAATAAATAAAGTTTATTAATTTTCACTGCTGGATTTAGTAATGACTCCACAACAGGATTAATTCCGTAAATGTATATATATTCTTGCATATTTTCTTCCTTTTCCTGTTTTATTATTCATAACCTATATTAATAAATTTCTTTATAAGTATTATAATTTAATTTGATATTTTTTAATAGTTTCTTTTATTTTTTTTATTGCCCGAGAATAAAGTGCTAAATTTTTCTCTGGTTTATTTTTAAACTTAGTTGTTAAAGTTGGCATAATGCCAAGATTTGCTTTCATTGGTTTTAAATCTCGTTGTTTTGGATTTGTAACATAGTTGACTAATGCTCCTAACACAGTTTCTGAAGGAAATTTAATTAATGGTAAATCCATTACATATTGATAGACATTTAAAGCACATAATAAACCTGCTGCCGCTGATTCTAAATAACCTTCTACCCCAATAATTTGACCAGCAAAAAAAATATTATTATTTTGTTTATATTGTAAAAATTGATTTAAAACTTTTGGTGAATTAATATAATTATTTTTATGTAAAACTCCATATCGAACAATATCTACTTTTGCTAAACCTGGAATAAATTGTGTAATAATTCGTTTTTGTTCTGGCCATGTTAAATTCGTCTGTCAACCTACAATATTATATAAACTATCAATGACATTATCTTGCCGTAATTGAACCACTGCAAATGGCTGCTTACCATTTTTGTCTGGTAAATTATTACTACTCATTGGTCCATTCAAAAGAATTTTTCGTGATGTTTGTGCCATAATCTCAATTGGTTGACAACCTCTAAAATATTTTTCAAAATCTGCAATAGGAACTCGTTTTGCCGTTACTAATTCTGTAACTAATTGATTAAACTCATCTTCTGTTAATGGACAAATAATATAATCTTTTTGTTCTGAATGTCGTGCGCCATAATATGCTTTTGAAAAATCAATTCCAGCTTTTGTTACAATTGGGGCTGAACCATCATAATAATACAATGCTTTCTTACCAACTAACTTTTTAAGTTCAAGAGCAAAATTTGTTGTCACTAATGGTCCAACAGCAATAATAGTAATTTGTTTTGGATCTATTTTAATAAATTCATCATAAATAATGGTAATATTAGGATGTTTTATTAAAGTTGCTGTAACTTTTTGTGAAAATAACTCCCGGTCAACACTAAGTGCATCATCAGCAGGGACTTGAACATCATAAGCTGTTTTTAAAATGAAAGAATTTAATAACTTTAATTCTTCTTTTAAAATTCCAATTGCATTTTCTCTTGAAACACTACGAAAAGAATTAGAACAAACTAATTCTGCAAATGTATCTAATTTTTGAACTGGATTTTTAAATAATGTTTTTGCTTCATATAATTTTACTTTTAAACCACGTTTTGCTAATTGGTAAGCAATTTCACAACCTGCTAACCCAGCACCAATAATATTAATTTCTTTTTGTTTCATTCCGTTACAAAATATCTTTTTCTACTAAAACCTTACGAAGCTCATCTGCTTTGACAAAATCTTTATTATTTTTTGACTTAATTCATTCTAATAAATATTTACGAATTTCACCACTAATCACTGGTAACTTAAAATTAAAATTCATAATATTAAAAATAATATTATAAAAATCACTAGCAAGTTGCAAATTAAGTTTTTTATCACGTAATTGAGTATTAATAATTTTAATCATTTTACTAATAATAGTTAAAACATTTGGACTATTTAAATTATTTGCTAACTCAGCAAGAACTTTCTTAACATTGTCACCATGTTGTGCTAAATTATAATTTAAGTTATATTCAGCTAAATATAAATTTACTGCTTTTAAGACTTTAAAAATCTTTTCGGTTTCACCTTGTGCACTAATAATTAAAATTTCTGTTACATTTAATGGTTGTGTATAATTAGTCGCATATAACAAATAACGTAATGTATTTGCTCCGTATAATTTAATAAAATCACGAACTAAAATAGTATTATTTAATGATTTACTCATTTTTTTATCAGCAACATTTAAATGCCCATTATGCATTCAAATGTTTGCAATTTCCTTATTATTTTTTGCTAAAAATTGAATTCGTTCATTTTCATGATGAGGAAAAACTAAATCAATTCCGCCGGCATGAATATCAATTGTTTCTTTATGAAAAAATTTATCAATTAAGACAGCACATTCTGTATGTCAACCTGGGCGACCTTGATATAATTTACCCGTTTGATCATAAAAGGGAAAAGAAACTCCTTCGGTTGTTTGCTTTCATAAAGCAAAATCATATTGACTATGCTTATTAGCATCATGTTCAATTCGAATATTAGTTTCTAATTCTGAAATTTTTTTATTAGCTAATTGTCCATATTGTGCTTGATATTTTGCAATATCAAAATATACACTACCATTAACTTCATATGCAGCATTAAGTTTAACTAATTTTTGAATAAAAGTAATAATATCTTTAACATGGTCTGTTACTCGTACTCGCTTTGCTGGTGTTCTAACATTTAAATTAAAAACATCTTCTTCAAAAGCTTTAATATAAAAGTCTGCAATTTCTTGTTCAGTTTTATGTTCTGTTGCTGCTTTAGCAATAATCTTATCATCAATATCCGTGTAATTTTGAATATAATTAACCTCAATATGTTGAAATTGTAAAAAACTAACTAATAAATCAACAGTAATAATTGCACGGGCATTACCGATATGAATGTAATTATAGACAGTTGGTCCACAACCATAAATATTAATTTTTTTTGCTTGACTATAATCTGTAAAATTACGAGTCAAAGTATTATATAATTTCATACTTCACCCTCTTATCTATTTGCATCCAATTCCATTTTTTTTAAATGAAATAACAGCATTTGAATATCAGCTGGATTAATTCCTGAAATTCGATTCGCTTGACCAATTGAAATTGGTCTAATCTTTTTAAATTTTTCTCGTGCTTCAAGTGCCAAGTTATCTACCAAATCATAATTCAAATTAACTGGAATTAATTTATTTTCCAACTTAATTGTTTTTAAAGCAATTTCTTGTTCTTTTTTAATATATCCTTCAAAACGAATATTAATTAATAAATTTTGTTTTAAAAATGATTTTAAATTATTTAACGGTGGTAACTCCTCCTCTAAATATTTTAACTCA